>CAKKOB020000369.1:44984-56915 GCA_918844115.2 Phlebotomus perniciosus | reverse complement strand
TGAGGAGAAAGGATATTAAGGTAAAGGAAGCGCAGGCCTGGGAGTGACTGATTGGTCACTCGTGGGATTCGAACCCATCGCACTCGGTGTTAGGAGTGCCGAAGGGCTGCGCTTTAACCCTCACGGCCACCGAGGCCCTAATGTTATAAGTAAGAAACCTTTTACCTTAAGTACCCTGACAAACGTAACAAGTGGTAATCACACCTTGCGATGTTTTCGAAATAATAGAGGTCAAGTTTTTTCTACGGTGTCGCCACTAGTGGCTATGCCACGAACGAAACGTAAATGTAGGGGTAGGAGATGTATAGATGAGGTATCGCTTTTTGAGATGCGTCTTTCAAAAAATAAAAGACGATAGATATCGGTCCATAAACAGTGGAGATAGGTACATCTCAGTCAAGATCTCAATTTTGACCCTTTATATCTCGGGTCAGGGTCAATGCAGGTACTAAGACCTCTCAATTTCAAATTCGAAGTTTGAACCCTAACACTAAGGCCAAAGACTAAAATAAGACATTGTTGGAAAGATCTTGATATTCTCTACCTACAATATGGTAAATTTTTAGCTCGGTTCATACCATAAGCAAAGCTATTCAAGAAATAAAATTTTAAATCTTTCAAAATGGCGGATTCGGAGGTTATGGTCATATCTGCTATCGCTATATGGCATTTAGTCGGAGATTTCCGAAAACCGCATGATCCTAATACATAAAGTAGAGTGTGCATCTGAATTAGCCTGATCACCCCCAAACCATTAAATCTCGACCAGGAGTCCGAAAATACCCATCTCCAAAATGTTTGTTTGTGATCTGTCTGTCAGTGTGTACGCACATCACGGCCAAACCGTTGAACCCATCTAGCTGATATTTGGCGTAGGTATAGAGGGCACCTCAGGTTGTAACATAGGCTATATGAAAACTTCCCCCACCTCCCCTATTTGGTACCTCCCATACGAATTTACCACTTTTTTCGACATTTTTGACTTTTTGACCATCAAGATGGAGCACTAAGCTGGTCGCGATGTATGATGAGAATGATAAGGATGGTCTCCTCTATAACTTTGGGGTATAGAGAAGTTGCCCCGCCATCTCCTATTGGTACCTCTCATACAAATATACCCATTTTTCGGGAATTTTTATGTTTTTGACCATAAAACGTGCTGGCTGGTCACGATGTATGATAGGTTTGATCAGAATGGGTTTACCCATAACCCCATACTATAGGAGAAGACCCCATCATCCCATATTAGTAACTTTCATACAAATTAACCAATTTTTCGGATAATTTCGACTTTTTCTTCACTAAGATGAGGCGCTAGCGGCTCACAATGTATGAAGGGGTTGATTGGAGTAATGTACCCAGTAACTTAATATTATAGGGGATTGCCCCCTCCACCCCCTTTTGCAATCTTTCATACAAAGTTTCCCTATTTTTGACTTTTTATCCGCTAAATGAATTTTCTCAATCAATTTAATGGACGGGCCAAAGTTACTACACACCACACAAACCACGCAAAGAGAGGCGCGAAGCGCCTCGTAATATATAAGTTGATTTTCTTGCTATGAATCCGTCGGCAAGACGGACAGCTTTACAAACTAATTCTAACGAATTAAAAAGATTTTGATTACCTTGTGGTTTCCCACCGCATGAGCACTATCGTAAACGAAGAGGTGATCATTACAGTCGAGCTGGAGCATATCGAAGCGCAGCATAAACCTCTGGAGGATTGAGTCTGTCTGGAATGTGATGATACAGTCGAGATTTCGCTCATTCTGTGACCACAGCAGTGCTCCGTCAATTTTCCTGTACAACTGCCTGAGGTAGTGATTCTTGCACAGCGACGACATGTGATCTGAAAGGGATAGTGGATTATGGATCAATTGAGATTTGATGGTAAATGGAGGGTGAAATGGTGAAGATCAAGGTGAGGAAGTTGCAGGAGGATAAATTGTTGTCTAATGACCATTCAAGGCACACACCATCAATCCTTCTCCATGGTAACACCTCAATTATCCACACCATGTGTGTTGCAGATTAATTGGAGTTTAATCATCCTCAGTACCTCAGGACAAATTTACATTTGAGGCATGATGAAAATCATTTGCTCAGGTATATTTATAGACTCTCGGCTATATAGAAATCAATATTTTACCTCTGACCCATTAGTAAGATTCCTCTGCGAAGTTGGTCATCAAATATGTAATGTGGAGAGATCATAAAAATAATATTTCTCGGATAAAATTCCCTCTCCAAAGCTCTTCTCACTCCGACAATGAGTAAAATCAATAACCGCCCTTTCGCGTCTCACTGACTTCGGCATCGAGTGTCACTGTACAAACAGTAATTGTGTGCTCAACAATGCCAATTTACACGAGAAATATCTCAGCTTTTTCTCTCTTGTCTCACGCCATTCCATCGTGGAAGATTTCACAATCTTCGAGTGTTCAATTAAGGATGAAATCTATATCGCAAGCGGAAGTCTCAATGCTCAAGATTCACCCTTGAGATGCAAATGCATAATGGAATATTTTAATCACATTTAAATTGCTCCAGGATCCTCAGTCACTTCCTCAAAGACTATCTGTGAGCGTTTCACGATAAAGGATATATACATGCAATAACGATAAGAGGTCAAAAAGAAGGAAAACGCGGGAAATTATATTCAGAGATATCCGTTTTCGCATGGAAAATTTTTGAAATATTCTTGCTTTTGGAAAACAATACGAGAGATCAAAAGAAAAGATAAATGAAATTGGTATTCTGTCTTATATTTCCATGAAATGCAATCATTTTTGGGAGCTTTCAAATTGCGAAAGAGACATTATAAAGATCGGAAACTTGAAACCTCAGTTAACTCTTCGACTCTCACACGGCGATTTTGGACTGTCAAACTACCGGATCTCTCACCCACTCGTATTGCTGTCAATATCTTCTTTCTCGTTCTATTTGACAGGAATTTGACATGTGATATTCATTCCAAATGTTAAAATCAATCCCGAGAAACGCTGAAAGTTAGAAGGGTTGGAAGTAAATTCTACGTTAGTTACCATATGTCTTGGTAACTTTACTTGCTTAAATTTTATGATACTTAGACCTTAAGTAAAATTGATTGTAAAATTCACGCAACTTCTATACGTTTATATTTCTCCCAAACTTACCTCCGTCATTTTGAATTCAGCAAGAGACAGTAAAGGAATTTTCTTGAGAGCAAATTACGAAAATATAACGTAATTGTTACTTCTGTATTGCGTGAACAGACTGAAACTCGTCGAAATTCTAACCTCAAAACAAAGTTGATGAAAACCTATATCACGATAAAACCATGACGTGGATTTGTGGTAACCTAGACGTATTACTTACGTATAAGTGGAACGTGAACAATTTTATGTAAACATTCTAAATATTACTTTTTAGAATCCACACTTTTGTTGAGGTTATGTAAAATTTATCTCAGAAATAATATAAATTTCAAGTAACTTATGGTAAATTTGACGTCGCCATAACATCGTGATTATAAACCGTTACAGTAATTTGACTCGTTTTTTACTATATATAAGTCACTTAAGTATTAAAATGTTTCTTGGGAATATAAGATCTAAACTGGTTTATCTTTAATCTCGACCTAAACACTTTTAAAAGTTCGATATCGCGGTTTCGACATTGAAAGTACCCGCACACAAAACCATTTCTGGACTTTTTGTGATTTTTATTCTTTTAAGCCTTCCATTCCATCCAACTTGAGGGATGTCTGGTCAGGAGAATGGGTTAAGAATTTTATCTCCTGAAACACACAGAGACAAGTGGCGGAGAATGAGCTTCTGTGGAGCTGCACCGCAAATGGGATGGGATGTTTGCGAGACGACAAACTCTGTGAGAAGAAACTCCGAAGCGAGTGATGGAGCTGAAGAGATGCTTGAGGCTTGAGGCCAACACAATACCGCACACCGGATGCCATCGTCGGGAATCAAAGGAGAACGCGCCTGGGATGGGAAGCAGCCGCACCCTTTCGTTGTCACGAGGCCGGGGTGGGGATGCAAACCGCACAAACTGAATTGCAAGTCTCTAGTATGGGTTCACAATATTCCGGGGAGTGCAGAGAACTTGCTCTTGACTTATTAAATTGTCTTCTTTCAAATTAAAAAGCTCCTGAACACAATTTTCACCATGATAGTGAAAGCCCTCAAACTATAATTGAAGCGAACTTGGAGGTTGAATGATGCAATTATAGCGTTTCATGGCAAAAGCATTGATTGGAAAAATCATGCAGGAAGTCATAAAAGAATGCATGAGTAAATTATAAATTGCTTTCGGTGTCGCTTTTCCTCTTGCATTTGGGGAAAGTGAGAAATATTAACGGTCCGTACCATACCGACTCCGCGCGTCTCAAATTTCAAATTCAAACTGACAGCGTAACTGTTAAATCTGCTTATCAGTGGGGAGGATTTTCCTGACATGTCGGGATGGTTTGTTGGGATTCTATATAGCATTCCAATGCGACCGGAAGTGTCTCGCCACCCCTCTCTGGGCGACAGATCAATGATGAATTGCCACATGGAGTGCCTTGGCCATAATTTTCACATAAATCCAATGGAAAAACGCACCCACACCACACCAGACGCCATTGAGCTAATATAATTTCCTATTAAAATTCCTCACAGACATATCACGCCTCTCCTTTTTGGCATCCAAACGATTATTTATCGATTTGGATTCATTCCCAGTTTTGCGATTGCTCATGTTGCTTTCCACCCCATCGCCTCCTCCTTTGACCTTTTCTCTGTGTCTTTTTCGCTTTGAGTTGGAGGGAAACCTCAAATGTGTCCATTAGTGGAAACTTTTATGTCTTCCCAGCGATTTAGACATAGACATGGAATTTATTCAGAATTTTATCGCATGAGACATGAGGAATTTTCCTCTTGAGCTTGTTTTTTTGCCCAAGAATATGTCTGGCCTCTCCATTTCACATCAAAAAGGGATTTTCTATTGTTTTCTTTCCAAATTCTACGCAGTTTGTATATAAAGATATGCTAAAAATGTGAAACTACGTTATAAGATAAAAATGCTATTTACATTACGGTGATGTTAAACTCTAAAATAGTTTATTTAGTGAGGTTATAGAATTCTTTGCTCTCAGCTAAGAAATCTCACAATGCCTTTGAATCATCTCTATGTGGAGCCTTAGCTTTGCAAAATCAATCTAAACATGTGAGGTGGCAAAGTAAATCCCAAATAAATGCAAAACAAGCTTATACTAGCCAGTATATTTGCCACTATGTTTTCCTTTTGTGAGGTAATGCTGGCCATAGTTTTACGGCTTCGGGTAAATCAAAGAAAATGAGTATTACCTCATGCAAACAGTCTGTACTAATAGGCGGAATTGCAAATATTGCCTTTCCATTGTTGCCGGGTCAAAATTGTGTGATTTATTGACCGCCCGCCTGTGGAAATTGCACGGCACCTCATGATGCGGAACACAGCATTTCTCGTGCTCCCTTTGATGTTTGCTGATGTTGCTAAATTGCAACGCTTGTCTCCGCCATTCACCGCGGCGCCCCATCGTTATATGCCAAACAATTTAAACAGCAGCGGATTAACATTGAAAATGGAGAGACGTGGAGAGTCGATGGCAGTCTTTACGCGTGTGAATTCTGGCTAAAGGCTCTCTCTAAATCACTGCGATCCCTCAATTTGTCACAAATCTCGCTGAATGCTAACTACAGTTCACAGATGACTTGGTGATTGATTGAAAGGCAACCCGAAGATATTTTCCGCCAATTACCATCACACGCATTCATATCAGATTTTGTAGTATTTTGGAGCGAGAAAAGAGAAAACCAACAGAAAACATAATTTACTATGAAGTGGAAAACCGTTACGCTTTATCATTGAAATCTTACGAGATTATTGCTATACTCCTTGGGGCGTTCACTGGCTTTACTGATGGAGAATCTGACTGGAATTTTCTTATAGAATTCAAAGTTACTTCAAGTCAAATGCTTGAAAATTACACTGATTTGCGTGAGATCCCTACGAAGGGGAGAACAGACTCCTTGAAGGCGACCCCACCTTGGCCAACCTCACCTAACATCTTTTTCCAATAGATTATCATAAAAATGCTTTGAAAATCGAAAATGCACAGAAAATACTAAATTTGCATGGGAGCCATGCAATAGGAAGAATGGGAACTATCCCATATATCAGGAGATCTCACTCTGACTAACCCCACCATACATCATAACCCACTAGCGCCTCATCTTAGTAGTGTAAAAGTTGAAATTATGAGAAAATTAGTGAATTTGTATAGGAGCAATACTGTAAGAGGGAAAGGGGGATATCCCCTATACATTACGGTTATAATGAACCCTATCTTGACCAACCCCACATTACATCGCCACCCGATAGCGCCTGTCTTAGTCGTTGTTGGCGACAAAGGCCAACAGTATTTACAAAATTCATCAAGGATTAACATTTGAATAGTTATAATTCGAGCAGCTGCATTTGACAGGCTTTCTAATTTTTTTTTTTATTTATTTTACTACAAAATATCTGCTTGTGAGCTTATGCTCTTGGAAGCAGAGATAAAGGATTTTAGCGGCCACCGCCGTCTTAGTGTATGCATAAAACTCTCACGCTCGTCAACTATTCTCATTAAAGGTTGGTTCTTGGGTTAAGCCTCGCCATAGTTATGAGATCAGGGCCTGAAGTCTTGAACCATCGATCCGATTGCGGTCGATCGGAACCAGAAATTTAGGTGTCTGATACAAGGAAGTTATAAGCCAAAATTGATAGGCTTACGACCAGGTTAGGGAGGTTTTCAGGGGAAGGAGGAGAACAAAAAAGAGAAAGAAATATTGGTATTTCTGTATTTATGAGGTCGCAAAGTTTTGCTTCCGATCGATCGCAATCGGATCGATGTTTCAAGACTTCAGGCCCAGGTGCAATTATTTGGCTTATATGTATAAACCCGATGCCTAAATCAATCCCGAGATCCGACTAAGTGAGAATTCTTGAACTCAAGAATTATTCTTTTCTGAAACACAGTCTTTTATGCAGACGATACTTTAACATAACTCATTGAATATTAAGAATTTCTATCTGTTTTATTAGTAAATCAAACGAAAAGTTGAAGCTTTATTTGTCGAATAATGGTGCTGTCACACGGAAGTAGTCCAGTGAGCTTAATCTTTCATTTGAAACATTTATTCGCATTGTCCAGTGGAAAATCATCAAATTTCCACTCATATTTCGTGTGTTCTACGTTTGTGAATAATCTTAAAGAAAAATCCGGGAAAACTCTTGCAGTTAAATCAGGATCTTTTTCAGTTCTTGAAAGCTCCTGATTTGAATAAATGGTGTTTTCTGCTCTTCTATTGGACTTTTTCGGAAAGATCTATTTGAATATTCCTATGACTTGTAGAAGAGATTAGTTAGGAGTGGAAATTTCATGGTTTTCCACTGGGATTTTCGAATAATTAGGTTTCAACTTTAACAATCAGTTGATAGAAGTTTCCGTGTGACAGCACCATAAGTTAATCCACTTCTCCCTTATCTATTGACAATTTAAAGAATTATACTTTTATTAATCATGCTTTAATATTCACCATATTCTCCTAATTTTGTATCGAGTGAAAATTGTATTTTTCCCCTGCTCATCTAAACTTTGGAATGTCTATGGGCGAAATCTTCCATCATTTAAAGAAAAGAATGAAGTTAGCTGCGATTCTAATTCAGTTGAAGTTCCCTCTTATTCTATTCCCTCTTAAATATTCAAACTCACAGTTGCCTAACGGACATTCAGGCAGATTATATTTATGGGAAAAATGCATTTCTAGGTGTGGTTCCAGAACCGACGGGCCAAGTGGCGGAAAAAGGAGCACACGAAGAAGGGTCCCGGAAGGCCTGCCCACAATGCCCACCCGCAATCATGCTCCGGCGAACCGATCCCACCGAGTGAGCTGCGCGCAAAAGAGAAGTACGTATACTTGTTAAATTGTAGATTGATGAATCTTCACCCCTCCCAACTGACCAGATCCCTAAAATCTGCTCCCGAAAATAGAGCGCGACGGCGAAAGAAGTTGGCCAAAGCGCTGGAGCGTCAAGCGCGAAAATTGCGCTCCAAAGGCATCACGGTGGACCTGGAGACGCTCAAGTCTGAGTATTTGTCACAACATCGTGTGAATTCAGATTCAGAGATTGATGATGATGATACACCAATTGACGTTGTTGGCGGTGATTCTAGCGATGAACCTGAAGATTGCTCCATCACGCGACGCCCCAGTGATGAGGAATGCCTTGGCGATGATGGTGACGACTCCACGCCTAAGATGACCATCCGGCCCAATCCCTTTAGTATAGAGTCCCTTCTCTATAACAACACATGAGACCCGTAAGTCTGCAACATTCCACCATATAGTCGTTTCTCGCGCTCCCCCCTCATTTATTATCTCCCTTTCATCCAATTGACTGCAAAAGTTCATACAGAATTCCTCAGTTTTGTGTGGCTAAAATAGTGATGAACGTTTATATATTTTATAATTAATATATGACTATTATTGAATGATAATAAATATAATAGTAAAACAGAACAACTGATTGCCATGATGAGAGGAAATCAAAATTGTGTAATGAAACACTTAAGGTGATTTAGAATTTTTGCCTGGAAATGATCACCATTTAGGTAAAACAGCAATATTAAGCGTGCGAAAAAAAAATACAAAAATAAAGCCTAAACTGAAGATGAAGAAGTTCAAAAGACCAGCCATAATTCATTTAAAAGAGACAGCTTTTTAATTTAGTTGCGGCGAATGAATGAAAAATGGGAAAATATTCGGGATTATTTGAAATTTCAGATAATTTGTAGCATCACTGGTAGAAATATCTTAGATTTATAAATCGAGAATATTGGTTGATTTACTGAGAGTGAAAATCCAACTAAAGTTTTGGTAGATTAACAAGAGTTTGGTTAATGAAATCTAAATTTAATTGAATCCAAAAATTTTCTTATTTTGAAAAAAGTATTATAGTTTGTGAAAATTTGTAAAAATTTGTAGAAGAAGACCATTTCTGGAGATAAATTTGACAATAACAAAAGATTGGTAAAAGTTCGTTATTTGTTTGTAATAAATTGTAAAATTTACAAATTTTGAACAACAAGTTTGTTCTTTGCAATTTAACAAACTTCTTACAAAATTTTACTGTTACAAAAAAGGTTGTCATTTTCAATTTCACATATACTATACAAACTCTCACCAACGTATTTGTTTGTTCAAATTTGTAAAATTTACAAACATTGAACAACAATTTACAAATTCGAACAACTAGTTTTTCAACAAGGTTGGTAAAAGTTTGAAAGTTTGTTAAAATTTGTAAAATTGACTTGAAAATTGAGGTCAACAAACATTTTACATAAAGTTTGTTAGAAGATTGGTATGAGTGTTCCAACAATTTGTTTGTTAAAAGTGAATATGTTTTGGTAAAAACTTGTTATTTCGAAAATTACAAATCTTTTCAAAATGTTACAAATTTTCTGTAAAAAGGTTGTGAATTTAGAAATTACAAAATTTCTACAAAAAAAATGAGCAAATTTTGACAAACATTTTGTTGGTACACTCATTTACAAATCTTTTGTAATTTTCTATAGGAAATATCTTTTTTACAAACTTTTACCAAACATTTTTTTCAGAGATAGTTTGAGGTTGGATTATCATACTTTTAAATGGATGATTCATCACGAAAAAAATAATGGCTTTAATCCACTATAACGGATTAAAATTATCCCTTGAAGAGTCTAAAAATCATCTTTCCCTTTCTAATAATTTTGAAATTAATGATTTTTCAAACAGTTTTTCAAAAGAAAGATTTAAATTGTTACTAAAAAGATATGTAAAACATTCTTTCTTTTTTACTAGTGCCCAAAGTGCTATATAGTTTCTCAACGTAACTTCCATTTCCTTGGAAAAAGCTCACCCTCTCCTGGGAATGGTTTATTTTTCCTTTTTACTTTTCCCCCACCTCCCACCCTCCCCCCATCCAAGACATTCCTCACTGTCCTCCTCCGACCATGAGGGGTGAGACAAAGGAGCGACACTTTTTGCCTTGGCCATGAGAGACTAAAGTGAAAAAACATTTTTTAATTTTTCACACAAACCAATTACGAATAATTTCTTCTCCGTGTTCTTTCGCATGTCTCGTTGGAGCTCCTGGGAGTTGGGCCGATGCTGGGAAACTGGATGGTGTGAGCTCTGTGACAATGGGCGGCTCTCCTGGTCCCGCGAGAAATTTAGCCGCAATCTCGCGGATGAGGAAAAGGGAGGGAGGAGGAGGAAAAGCCACGGACAAATGGGAAAGAAAATTAAATCACGTTGTCCTACATAGCACTTGCAGCCTGTTTCCATAAATCTCCGTAATGAAAATGAAAAATTCATGAAAAGAAAACCCACGGCCAGGTTCTATCTCATCTGAAAAATGTTCCCTGTCACACTGACTGTATATTTTTCTCTTCGCCAAACCGTATCTAAAATGTGCGAAAAACCCCGAAAAAAAATTCTTAATAGGCGCTCATGGACGCCCATGAGACAAAGAGGATGGTGGCTGAGGAGAAATTAAAAGATTTCCACGAGGAGGAAAAGTTTTTTGCACAAGATAGGAATAATTTTGGCCAAGGCAGGGCCAGGTGTAAGTGAAAAAATATCTCTAAATATTTAATTGGTTGTCATTTGTGCACGGAAAACAACTATTTAATTTTTTTTTTCTTGTGCTGTTCTGCTTCATCTGCAAAGTAATTTTCCGGAGAAGTGAGGACCATCGAGTAGATAAGGAAAATACATAGCTAAAGTTTTCACTGAGAGAAGAAAGAGTTGATAAAAGGGATAAAAAGTAATTTGAAAAATTACTTTTTTGAAAAAATTGAATTGAAAAGCTTCACTCGAATCAGGAGCTTTTTTGAAAAATTCTTCCATCTATATATATAAAGCAGAGTGTGCATATGTTAATTGGCCAGATCACTCTCAAACCATTATATCTCGACCGGACGTGACCTCAGGAGTCCGAAAATACCCAAAATGTCTGTCTGTGTGTGTGTGCGTTACCTCATCACGGCCAAACCGCTGAACCGATCGGGCTGATTTTTGGTATGGGTACTAAGGGTACCTCCGGTCGGGTTTTAGGCCATAGGACATCTCCCCCCTCCACCCCCTTTTGGTACTCCCCATACAAATTTACCACTTTTTTCGACATTTTTGACTTATTGGCCACTAAGATGAAGCGCTATCGGGTGGCGATGAATGGTGGGGTTTGTCAGGGTAGGGTCTCCTATAACCCTATGCTATAGGGGATAGCCCCCTTCCTTCCTATGGTATGACTGCCATACAAATTCCAGTATTTTTCGGACGATTTCGACTTTTTCACTACTAAGATGAAGTGTTAGCGGGTCATGATGTATGGTGGGGTTGGTCAGGGTAGGATCCTCTATAACCGTAGATTATAGGGGATAACCCCCTCCCTTCCTGGGGTATGGCTCCTATACAAAATTACCCCTTTTTCAATATTTTCTAATTTTTTACCACAAATATGAAGCGCAAACGGGTTATAATGTATGGTGGGATTACTTTTGGTAGGGTCCCCTATAACCCTATATATAGGGGATAAGCCCGTTCCTTTCTATAGTATGGCTCCCATACAAATTTACAAATTTTTCAAACATTTTCAACCAATACTAGGAATGAGCGCTAGCGGGTCATGATGTACAGTAGAGTTGGCCAGGGTAGAGTCCCCTTGTTCCCGCAGTATAGCGGAGTTTGTTCCTACGTTATTTGTAAAGCATCTCATACAAAGCTGCGGAAGTACCAAGTATTTTGTAACTTTCGCCAACTTTGAATTTTAAAGAATTTGGCCACTTTTTGGTTGCTAATTTCAATCTAATGAATCTAACTA
>CAKKOB020000369.1:9584-37937 GCA_918844115.2 Phlebotomus perniciosus | reverse complement strand
CCAGCATTAGAGCCCATGAGTCTATTCTTTTCGGAAAATATCTCTGAAACAATTAATTGAGCAATTGGACGAGAACGTGATCGAGAATAACTGACCACAGAGTTTTGCTGAGTGAAGTACATGGAGTGGAAAGGAACTGGCTTGTACTACTTTGGGGGTGAAAATGGCCCAAAAGCATTAAATTGCCGAATCGATTTTCACTCACGCGCCACCCCTTTTCCCCAGCCGCACAGGGTGTAGAGGCGAAGGCAACACTAAACAAATTTAACCCTCATTGAGTTATTTGTTGCAACGGAAATTTCATTTGAGCCTCCGAGAGGGTGTCACAGGACGTGTCGAGGGGGTGGCATGGGTGGGTTTTTTGAAATATGGAAAATGATAGAAAACGTTGCGGAGTCATTGAGGAGTAATTTGCACCGGGGGGTAGACCTCCCCCCCCATGGCAGTTTGTTTAATTAAAAATATCCTTTTGCTGACACTCTGTGTCCAACACCTAATCGATAAACATCTCTCGAGTTGTGAGAGTGTTAAATTTAATTTGAACTATATGTTTCAACTGTATGTTATGCGGTTTTCTAGTTCCTAGTCCCTAGAGACCTTAGGATTTTGTTAGACCTTATAGCTTTTAGGTGGGATTTTTGGGCTTAGAGAAAGAAATTTGGTGACAATTATGGCGAACCCACTTGCATGCTGGAAAATCTTCGTGGTGGATTAAGTGGGAATTTCCCGGTGATTTTCTTCACATTTTTCACCCCTCACGAACACAGACACTTTTATCACTTTTTCACCACCCTCAAGTCTTCCATTTGGCGTCTTTTCTGCAATTTTGCGCCCAATTTCAATCACTTTCTCATAAGAAAGTCCATTTCTTAGCTTTGTGGGGCAGTTTTAGACAGTAAGGCTTAAAAAAAATCTCACTTTTCACTCACTATTCACGACAGTCAATTGATATGTCCTGCACATTAATGATATTTTCAGTGACTACGTCCAGCGACTCGCGACGGATCGTTCCCCGATGTATTTCCTCCTCGCCGCTTATGTGGCTGCCGAGGTGGTGCCGAAGGGGTGGTAGGGCCGAAGAGCGCGTCAATGGTCGAAGGAGTTATTGCACTGAGCGACAAGGATACCCTATATGGTATGTCTCACTTACTCACAGTGTTGGAGGCTTTGACGCGAGTTCAGCACAAACACAACCTCACCATTCGCCGTCTTACGACATGCTCCGAACGAGTGCGCATGAGTACATCTTCTCCAACGTGAACTCATCCCTCATCAACACCGGCTACGGCACTTGCGTCTCATGGCGTCCCTACAGCACAACCCCGATCAAATTACAAGAACGGAAATACACTTTTCAGATCGTTTTTAGGTTTTAATTTGTGCAAAGGGGAAAAAATTGTGTTAAAAGCATTAAAAGCATAAATTATAAGTACAATAAAAATTTATTGTTTAAAATTTAAAAATTTCCGACTTTAGCGCTCATGGTGTTGATCATAAGAACTTTATAGATGTTGAGAAGAGTTGTAGCATTTGGAGAGATCTTTCCAATGCGTGTCTGATGATTAAATTCGGACCCATAGAACAGGAGATATACACAATAAAAATTTTAAATTTGGACCCTTATCACTAGGGTCCACGTATAGCTAGGGATTAAAGTGATTGATCGTTGAAGAGGTCCAAACTCTATCTACAACATATTAAAATTTAAGGCAGATCCATGCTATAGGGACAGAGTTATTAAGGAAATAAGATTCGGTGTTGTTCCAAAATGGCGGGTGTGGGTAGTCAGATCTGATCTTAGTCTTGCCATATGATTAATTTAGATCGGATACTTAAATCTCTCACACTTTCGCTGCTATGGCTTAGAAATCATGACCAAAAAACTTACTTCTCAAGTTAGTGAGTTTAACACAAGAGGCGTTCTAGTCGTATATTTTATAGCCTTTCGCAAAATGGCGGATTTTTTATTCTAATTTTATTCTCTAACTTGTAAACTCAATCAAAATAATACATCACTGTTCATTCTCCAGAGTCCAGATATTCAACTTTTCTTCCCATAAAGTCAGCCATTTTGCTAAAGATCCCGAAGACGCGAATGCAGCGACACTAGCTTTACTCTGACAAACTTCTCGACTGTTTCGAAAAATCATTCCACTACTGCTAATCATTATATAATTCGAGAATTACTCACAAAACAAAATGATTAAGTGAGTTGAAAAAATATAAAAACCGCGTCAATCGAGGCCAGTCTGTGTGCATGAGACTGCATCCGAGGGGGATTTTACCACCTCTTGTCGTACTCTGGCCAGTATCACCCCCTGAGAGGATGGATGGACTTTAAATCGATTTTACGCGAAGAGCAACACTCGTACAATTACACGGCGTGCTCACATTTTTACCGGTCGCTTGGGGAGCGGGAGAGGGTATAATACTTATAACGCCATCTCTTTGGAAATTCTGTAAATACTCCCGCTTTTTTCTCTCAGTGTTCTTTTGGAGGGAAAACTATGTATTGCTGTTTGCCTGCGTGTAGGCGTTTTGGGGCATTTCTTCTTCAAATGAACCACGATTTTTTTTCCTACAAGGGTGCATTTTTAATTCCGCGATATTTGCATGCAAAATGTAGTTCAAGAGTGGTTTGCAATGGTCTCGAAACTAATGAGGCACATAATGAAACGCGATGCTTTAGTCAGCGAGACCATTTCAAACGCGATAACGCATCGTCTTGCAGTGCACTTGATGCACTTATATGGGCTGATAAATTGCACTATCAGTTTTGAGAATCAACACAGTCAGTCAGTGGCAGAAGACGCCTGCAATTGAGTGAAGTATCTCAAGTGAATTGCCTCATGATAAGAAATATTGTCGCGAGTGCGATAATGGCTTGACAAATCTCACGAGAGCTTTCACTTCATGGCATCGAATTTTCACCAAATAAATGGCCATTTCAGTGAAATATCTCTCACTATCAATTCTATATCAATTTGCCGAAACAGGTGGTAAAAAAATACTTTAAATAAAAAAATTAAAATAGATAAAAAGCGAGGGTCGAACTTAACCAATTGTGTCTCGAATACCATCCTGGGTCTAAAACAGCAAACAGGTACTTTCGAGACAACAACTGATTGATAACGAGCCAGCGAAATTGTCACCAAGTTTTGAGCGTAAAGACAAAAGCATCAAATACCTTATCATTTGCCTGTCGATAAGCACGAGAGCGCGGGAGAAAATTGTGCTGAGCCATTCTTATCAATGTGTTGATGTAAAAGAATTATTCTTACACGAATTTGATACTATTTGGAGTGCTATTATTTAGTTTTTAACGATAAAAGAAAACCGCCATATTTAAAGTTTTGAATTTGATCAATTCTCATCCCAAGCAGAAAATTGTGACTACAAATTGTGGTGACTAAAAGGTGAATTGAACATAAAAAAGTCATAATGTCTACTATTAATAATCGAAATATGACTTGAAAATATAAGCTTCATGAGCTTCAAGACCCCCGAAAAATTATAAAACGAAATAATCAAGTGATAACACAAAATGAAGTCATGTGATATACATAATTGTTATTTATTATTTATAGAATAAGGAAGGTTCTTATTCTACTAAGAAGTTTTACACATACTTCGTTCCGCAGATTAATCTTTTCTTTACGGAAATGAAAGGAAATATAGTTATTTTGTGAATATAGGGACTCATCGAAGATAACCAAAGATCATCCGTGCATTTTCTCTGGGAAAATTGTTATTCCTATTCATATTACTTTCTTCTATATACATAATGGCGTCAAAATTTCGGTAATTTTTAGACAAAGTTGTAAGATACTAAGTAGGAATTTTCATGAGCAACTTACTGAAATATGACATAAATGTTACTAAAATTCGTCTTAATTCTACCCTCTAAACAAAGTTGACGGATTTACATGCCGCGATAAAAACCACGACGTAGATTTGAGGTAACCTGAACTACTTACGCAAAAGTAGCCACGTGGCAACTGGATGACAATTTTAAGTAAATATGACTTCTTAGAGTCTACACTTTCGAACCCGTTACTGTAATTTGATTTGTTTTTTACTTGTTTTTTGGTCATATCATCACGTCACGGTTACCATAAGTTACGTAAGTGTTGCTTGAAAATGTTTCTTGGGTAACTCACGGGATATTTTTAAGTCATAGTGACTTTAATTGTGACTTAATTATGAGTATATTTTCTGCTTGGGCTTCCAAACTTAAAAAAATCCCAAGCCAAGATCTCAAACATTTTTCGAGCTCTAAGAAGATTTTTGTCTCTTTATCTTTTTCATTTCTATAAATGCTATGGGAGCGCCATTTGAGTTTGTCTAATGATCTTCTTGTCTTTGGAAGAGTTTTAGGTTTTGAAATTTTTATTTCAAATTGCCAAATCAATCATAATGTATGATTACGAAAAATAATGAAAAGTAATACCTGATGGAAAGCGAAAAACCAAAATGTTCCGCTCGTATGATCCGTGAAATCGCATTTGGCGCGAACAGCAATCCATAGCAACGGATAAATAAAAGCCAATTTATTGAGTGGAGAAATTTCCTTAATCCTAGTTCGTCCCCATTAGAATATAGGTAAAAGAAATTAATCGCTGGTGAGGAAGAGAAATGGCCAAGAAGGGTGGCGTTCAGCAACTCCAAGCTGAAATCAATACAGACGATGAACTGCTCAAATTCCTGGAGAGAGATGGTTTGCTGGTGCTGGACGTCTTCACGGACTGGTGTGGACCTTGCTTGGGGATGGTGGGGAGTCTGAAGAAGATTAAGCTGGAATTGGGCGGAGATGATCTCCATTTAGCAATTGTGGGTATAGAAAGCTTCCCTTTGATCCTTTTGATCATGTCTAGAGTATAGTCAGATCTTGTTTTTCAGTGCAAAGTCGATGAGATTGAGATCCTGAAGAGATTCCGCAACAGGAGTGAACCAACGTGGGTGTTCGCGTCCAAGGGAAAGGTGGTGAACCTCATGTTTGGCGCCAATGTTCCCAAGCTCATGAAGCTCATCACGGAGGAACTGAAAATCGAGAAGAGCGTTCGTGCTGGTGAGTGCGAGAGGACAGTTTATGATTTTGAGGAGCTCACGCCAGCCGAAGTGGAACGAGTGGAGGAGAGGAATCGCCTGGAGGAGGAAGCCA
The DNA here is from genome assembly GCA_918844115.2 of Phlebotomus perniciosus. NCBI lineage: Eukaryota > Metazoa > Arthropoda > Insecta > Diptera > Psychodidae > Phlebotomus > Phlebotomus perniciosus. Next base: position 32,776 of record CAKKOB020000369.1, on the reverse strand, counting down.
CACGGGCTGAACAGGAGTCTATGAAGAAGAAGCGTCGTGATTTCATTGTCAACCTCACGGATGAGATAATGAACAACATCCGGGATCATGGGGTGATGTTGCTGATGCCACAGGTGCCCAAGGACTCCTTCAGGCGCATCTCAGAGTCCGCTGATCCCTTCGGTGTCTCATGCAAGGACAAGCGCATTGTGAAGCTGATGCCGGAAATGCTGGAAATCCTGCATTTTGAGTGCGACAATCGACTGCCTGACGACGTGTTGGAGGCGATTTTTGGCAAGGAGATTCAGGCTGTGGCGTGGAAAGTGGCCGATCAGGAGACTCGACCTGTCGAGGAGGTGCTGCTACTCGTCCATGCCGCTCTCACGGAGCCTCAGTTCGTGACGACACAAAATGAGGCTGGCGAGGAGGTGGAGATTCAACTGTCGCCAGTATTGGCGGCAGCGGAAGTGGAACCTTTGCGGATGACTCCATCGCCGAGTCAGGAGAGCGTAGTAGAGAGGATTAAGGTGCTCCTTCCTGCCGCCTGGACACCCATGAATCGTCGGGCAAACGCTGCGCTCATCTATCTGTTCTTCAGGAACTTGACGGAGTTCTTCCTGCCAGCGGATCCTGTGCCAGATCCGCCACATCTGGCCGTCATATATGACGCCTTCAAGAAGCAGGATATCATGGATGCGTGCCTGAAGCACAAGGAAGCTGTGCTGGCTTATGGATACTTCACATCAGCAGATCCGAAGACAGCGGAACTCATCGCTAATACCAATGACGCGTACGCAAAGGTAAGGTTACGATGAGGCAGCCATTTTGAAAGATCTTAAATTTTTTGTTACATGTACAACTTTGATCCTATGGAAAGGATTTGGGCCAAATTTTATAGTATGTTGTAGGAGGGATTGGTATCTTCCTAAGGAGACTTTATTTGGTTGGTCTTCAACGATAATTTTTCAAATAATAAGCCTAATAACTAAAAACAAGTCCTTTCTTCAAATAAGAACAAAATATCCAATTAAATTGAGATTAGGTATATTGATGAAATTCGACAGCACTTAATATTATTTTCATCAATATCTGCTCTGATTCTTTGAACAGAGAGATGAGCTTTTTACTCTGTCTCTGAAGCTCTGAGAAATGGGAATTTAATGCGCAATTCCTGGTAACTACTTCGCAGGATTTACATTACAAAATTTCACCCTGTATCGGCTGTATCGCATAAATTTGATGAGGATATTCCATTTAAAATGCATTACGGCTATTGTTTGCATTGTTTGAGACTAACGAAGCTAAAAGGTTTGGCAGACTCTCGTCTAAATAGGATTAATTTTCCATTTCGCATGGTGAAAAGAATTTTCACCCATATTCAGTGGGAACTCTTCAAATTTTCCCTCATATCCAGAGTCTTCTGCATTTAACTAAAGAATATTTTATGTATAAAAATTTCTCGGAAGAACTCAATAGAAGCAATAGAAGAGCATAAAGCGTCATTCAGTCGAATCAAGAGTTTTTTTAAGTGCTCAAAAGGCTCTTATTCTACTGAATGGCGTATTCTGCGCTTGTTTTGAGGTTTTTCCTGGAAAAGTTAGCAACAATTTTGTCCAATCAGTATTAAATGTCAATTAAACTACATTAAAACGCTTTAATCCGGCTTAAAACGTATTTTAATGCAATTAAACGCGTTAAAACGCTATTAAACGTATTCTAACGCTTTTATTTGGCTTTAAATACGTCTCAACGCAATAAAACTCCGTTAAAACACATTTTATTGGTTTAAAATGCGTTTTAATGCAGTTAAACGCTTTTAACTGGCTTAAAATGCATTTTAACGCAATTAAACTACGTTAAAGCGCTTTTACTCGACTTAAAATGTATCTTAACACAATTAAACAGTTTAAAATGCGTTTTAACGCGATTAAAAGCTTTCTAACGCTTTTATCCGTCTTAAAATGCGTCTTAATGTAACTCCGTTAAAACACCTTTTAACGGTTTAAAGTGCTTTTTAACGCAATTAAACGCAATGAGATGCGTTAAAACGCCCTTTATCGCTTTTTAACGATTTAATTATTGGGGATATGATGATTAAGACAATGAGATAAACATCATACGATGAAAAATTCCTCTAAACAAAACCAAAAAATAAAAAACTTTTTAAGTTTCTTTAAAACTTATTACGTATATATTTTATTTTTAAAACAACATAATTCCCCAATCAGTCTCTGCATAAACCACCCCCCTAATTGCAGGTGAAGCGCACCGTGAGCGACAAGCTCGTGTTGAAGGTGAGCAAAGCCAGCACGGAGGCTGTGCTGGAGCTGGTGTCCCTAGGTCCGTGCTTCATCAGTCAGAATTGCGTGCAGGGCGAGATTGAGTGCCTCCACTTCTTCCCCGAGGGCTACACCAATCGCGAGGAGGGCGAGGGCGTCGAGGAGGAGCACGTGGAGGTGAGCAAGCGTGGCAAGAAGAAAAAGAAGAAAAAGAAGGACGAGGACACGGCATCGGTGCAGAATGGCCAGGAAGTGGCGGACATGGCGGCCCTGGAGGAGGCCATTGAAGAACACGAGGACGAGAAGACCTCCAATGATGGCCATGAGAAGGAGGAGGAGCCGCCACCGCCAGAAGCTTAACTCCTACAATTTGCAAATCCTCACAAAGCCCGCCTGGTAGCCGATGGCGTAGCAACTGTGGGCGCTCTCGTTGGGATTGAAGGTGATCTTGTTGATCCTCGTGAGCGGATAATCCGCTATATGGCGCGTTCGATAAGCTTTTGTCGCTTTCAAGTCCACTTCCTGCGAAATTTGCTAATTAGTGTTTGAATTTAGGGTAAATATTGGAATTTAAATTACACTCATGAGGCTTTCAAGTAATGTATGTTGCGAAAGCTCTAAAAAATTCATTTAAAACTGAGAATTTTTTTGTAAACTTTTTGTCAACTCAAAAGCTCAATTTATTCAAAAGCTATTTGTTTTTCTTTTTCAATAAAAATTCACAAAATTGAATAGACAAGCTTTAAGTAACTAAAGCTTAAAAATTTGCCCAAAAGCTCAAAAAATCACCATGAATATTCGTATTATTATTCAAATTACTCCATAATCGTATTCGTTGGGGTCGTGGGTTCGAATCCCACTTTAAATTTTCTTTTTTATCTTTTTTTTTAAGTAATTTAAGTAAAATTGTCAAATCATTTTCTGGAAATAAAAGTTCAAAAAACTTTCTAGATGCTATAAAAAAAACATAGAATCTCTGTATTTTATCAAAAAATTCTATAAGTTAGTAAATTTCTCTAAAAGCTATTGAATTCTTTTTTAATTCAACAAGATTCTGATACGGACAAGCATTTTAGTAAATATTCGGGAATAATAACAAAAATGTTAAATAAAAATCCTGATTCTTTCATAATCTCTTAAATATGTATCCATTGGGGTCGCGAGTTCCAATCTCACTTATCATATTTTTTAACCTTTTTTTTTAAACAAAATCATTTAAAAATACTTACTTTTTGGAGATCACAGAAGAGTATACCGCAATTCTCGATGACGTAGCTTAGAGATTCCTCATCACTGGTCGCCCCACTGCGTCCTGCCAACTCAATGGAGTCCGTGTAGCTGACTATCCGTCTCATGAGGTCTGCCTTCTTGCTGAGCGGTGAATAGTATTGCCTGAAGTTGCCACAAACATCCCCAGACTCAGTCGCCACGATCAGAGCATTCGTCCAGTCGTTCAGCGAGAGATCCGTGATATCTTGCGTATGCAGAATCAACGTCGCGTCATCGTAAGGGATGTTGAATGGCTGCTTCAGCTGCACTTCCGTTCGACTCCATTGATAGCTATTGTCAATCCCAAAGATATAAACTGGCCAATTGAGTGGCCACGCGGCGCACGTGATCTGACTCCGATAGTTCAGAGTGGAGATCTCTCTTCCGCACGACAGATCGAAGATCTTCACGGACTTGTCCACGCTGGCCGTGAACAGCAGATTCCGCTCCTCCAGGCGTGGAAACGTTACAACAGTCACAGGATAGATATGAGCATGAATAGTCAGATTGGGATAGAGAATCTCCTCGTCGTTCCTCCTTCGTCTCAGCAATCGCGACTCCACATCCAATTTCCACACCAACACCTTTCCACTGGCCAATCCGCCCGCCACATACGCGTGTCCCCGCATCTCTGACCACGCCACGCGCGTCACGAGACTCTCCTGGCGACTCTCCAGCACCACGCAAGGTATCAATCTCAGGACTCTACGTTGTGGAGGCGCTGGGAGAGCAAAGATTGCGATGTTTCCATTACAGGAGGACACGGCCAACAAGCCAAGACGATCAGCGGATAAGAAACCGCCACTTGGGCAGAATTTAACACAAAACACCGGACCCCAATCATAGGCCAAGCCATAGAGAAATGAGACACTCTGAGTCGCCTGATTAACCATCCAGATCTGAATGATTGTCTTCTCAGCTTCGCTGTGGCTGTATTCGTAGTTGATGCGGAAGCTGGAGGCACAGGAGACCGCCAGGATGTGGCCCTGGATGGCATCCTGGGCATTGGGTAGCCAGTCGAGTGACAATATGGGGGCGCCACAGTAGAAAATGGCGGGATTATTGGCCTCACAGACACCCTCGAAGCACTCAAGTGTCGAAAGAGTCTCACTGGAGGCACCTCCAAACGACACCTTGTAGTGATTCACGCGGTGCTGATCGAAGTAGATGGAGGAGCTGGACTTGGGCAGATAATCCTGGAAATCCTCATTGTCAGTTGCTGGTAAGTCTTTAGGTATCCATTCCGGAAAGAGAGCTTCATTGCTGTAATTTTTGTGGCGGCTGAAAGGGATAAAATTTTGTTTTTCGATAATAATTTCGGACACTTATTCGGATTGAAAAACCTCTTTCGAACATAAAATTTCGGAAAAATCCGAAGTTCTCGGTTGCAAATATTAAAAAATAAGTCTTTCCGGAAAACATTTTAGGAACAAAATTTGCAAAAAAAAAAAATGATCATGTAAATATTTCGGATTACGGAAAAGAATGTTACTTAAAATTTCTGATTCATTTGCGAATCTAATGTTTCCGGAAAAATTTTCCGGAAGCCTAAAAACCTAGAATTTGGAAAAAATGCGAAATATTAATCGAATAAATAATTCGGATTTCAGAAAAGTGTTAGTAAAAATTTAGAATTTTTTTGCGAATCTAACTATTTCCGGAAATATGCCCTGTAATATTTCCCGAAATATTTTCCGGAACCCTAGGAACCTAGGATTTAGACCCCAGATCAAAATATTTTTATACTTACAATACATCTATGTTGGTCTTGTAATATGATAGTAGCTGCTGTTTAGTCATTGATCTCCACTGTGACCACGATCTTCCGGAAAATGCTAAAAAGAAAACAATAAATCACCAAAAATCCTATGCAAACTAGGTTCTCAAAACCCCTTACCTTTCTTGTTGGTGTCATTGACGATCGAAATCCGAGAATCTGAGCGATGTTTCTTTTTCCGTGATCGTTTTCTCTTTTTCGAACTCCTTTTCCTCGATCCCTCTTCATCGTCACTGGCGAAAGCTTCACTAGTCTCCGTTACACCACTTGTTCCCTCAGATTCGGATGATTCCGCCCCGAAGGAGGCGTCAGTGTCACTTCTGGCGAAGGGATCACTATCATCTGGACTGAGATCTCGTCGGAATTTTGCCTCAGCCACTCTTTGACTCTTCCTCTTCAGCCTGCCGCTGGTTGAGAACTCAGCTTCCGGATCTGCCTTGGGACTCGGTTTCTCCGGACTCACTCTCACTTCCTGGAGTTTCTTCAATTCCGAACAGTGATTCGTCTGATGTGTCCTTAAACTGCAGGGAAGGACGCGCTTTGAACAGTATTCACAGGTCACCATGCTTTCTTGGATATCTTCTCTGGACATTCCGCAGGTTCTCTCATGGCTCACAAGACCAACTCCGGATTTCCGGATGTCTCCACATTTTTCACACTTAACTTGGGACAGCCGATGTTTCCGGATGAAAGTCTGAATCACTTTGGCTCGTACTGTTTCATTTTCGAAGTCCAACGGTGGTTCAATGTCCTCTTTCCAGGCGACACCGTTGTGGACAATTAGGTGCTTATGCCAGGTGCTGGATGGAACAGAAATCTTGCATCGACCACAGATCACAGAATTGGAGACTTTAGTTCGCTTCAGCTCTTGCTTAGGTGTCTCTTCGATCTTTCGCTTATCCCCAGCTGGACTTTCCATTACAACTGGACTAGGTGCATCAGCTTCACGACTCCTAGTGGCCTCCTGAGACTCCGGAACCTTAGATCTCCTGGATTTTCTTCGATTCTCCAACGACACGTCGTAGATTTCCTCTGTCTTGGGTCTTGCCCTTGATCTAGTACTTCTTCTAGGTTCCTCAGGTTCTCTAAGCTCCTCTGTTTGACTAGGTTCCACAACAGGAGGTTCTTGCACGTCCTTTTCCACTTTTATCCGGATTGTTTCTCTACTCGGTGGCTCTTCTAGGATATTAGGCGGCATGTCAGGTTCCATAGGTTCCGGTGCCTCAGGGATTGTCTCAGAAACTATCTCAGTAACTGCAGATCTTTCAGGTTTGACCACAACAGGTGGTTCTACTTCATCGATTTCTGTGATAATGAAAGTTCCTACAGCTGGAGTCTCTTGATGGCTTTCGGTAGGTTCTGGATCTTCTCTAGGAGACCCAACAGGTACTTCAGGGGGATCTGGATCTTGAACAGATTCTCTAAACACTTCTTCTTCTTCTTCATTGCGATTCGGATCTTCTATTTCTTGTTCTTCCCGTTCTTCCTCCTCAGGAATTTGATCATCATCAATTTCCGCCTGGGGGCTTGGAGGTGCTTCTGGATCATCATCTGACTCCTCTGTCTCCTCAAATGACTCGTCCATCATTCCATCCAGGGAATTTCTTTTGAGAGCCAAAAAGTTCTTGATCAATTTATCCCTTTCGAGGGAGTCCAGCAGAATATCAGAGCTTTCATCTTCTGTGTCTGCAGATTCCTCTTCTGAGGACTCTGAGCTCCCGGAGGAATCCTCAGACGTGTCCGGGAATCTCAAGGAAGTCCTAACAAGTTCTTCAACTTCTCTGTGAATTGATAATCTTGATCTCACGGTGACTATTGTGTCCGACAGGGATCTGAAGCGTGGCTTATGAGGCTTATGATCTGGAAGTTGTTCAGGAACTTCTGGAACTTCCGCTGAAGAAGAAAATCCCATGAAACTCTCTTCAGATTCTGAATTTTCGATCTTTTCCTGAGGTTCTTCCACTTCCATAGGAACAGTTTCCAACAAACTGTCTTGGACAACTTCAACTGCTCCATCGGGTGTTTTAATCTCTTCTTCTTGGATTAACTCTTCAACCACAACTTCCTCATCTAAGATATTAGGCAATTCTTCAGCAAGTTGCTCACTTTCCTGACTCGCCTCGATCAGATCCGGAGTTTCCTGATGTTCAGCTTGATAGAAATTGTCCGGAAGTTCTTGAGAATAGTCCGTCGTGTCTGCCACAATGTATTCTGTTTCCTCTTCAAATTCCACATCTCCCAAGTATTCCTCCTGGCCTGAGAGGATCTCCTGGAACACGAACTGCTCATCCTGAGGCAATTCTTGACTCTCCTGAGATTCCGGGACGTTCTTCAGGCGTCCCTCGATTATCTTGGCGAGTGCTTCACTCCTGGGGAGAGTCTGGAGGATCTCCGTGGCAAGACTGGAGTCCACTGTTTCCTGTTTGATCACCTGGATCTTCTTCTTTGGGGACACCAACTCTTCCGGTTTTGGTGGGCACGCTGTGGCCAGAGTCTGGGGGTGTTTCTTGGGTTCTGCGGGAAGAAAAAGAAAGGCAAAAGATCAGCAATGATCAAGGATTGAACCGCAACCCTCCAGGTTATCAGACCACTCGTCCTCGCCACTGACCCACGGCCAGACACGCCATGCTCGTGTCAGAGTTGCTGGACATTTCCTGGCCCAAGAATCCCATTTCCGACCGTTGGTGGTTCAAAAACACCGACTGACCGGCAGAAAGTGAGGAAAATCCTCGAAAATAAAGTGAAAAACGTGGAAAAACTCACTTGTAACCTTCGCGAGGGCGCTTTTAATCTGTGCATCGAGGCCCAATTCCTTCAAAATATTGGGATTTATCTTGCAGACAACTTTCACATCCGATCTCTGATCCTTATTCATTTTTGATAGGCTATTAAATGCACTGAAATACACAGAAAAGCCTGAAAATCACGAAGAAAACTGAGAAAACACAAATAGTCGGAATTGCATTTTAGGCTGCGTATATCGCGGAGGCGCCACCGTCGATCTGAGCTCCGCGAAACTGAGCAACTGTCAAGTAGGCAACGCGCCGCCATTGCAAAATTTAGTGTTGCATTTTATTCTGCCAGAGAAAAGTGCGTGAAAAAGTGCAATGAGTGGTCAGGAGGGTGACAAGATCCCAGTGGGGAAGACAATAGCCTTCCCCATTGATTTGGCACCCAAAGTGGCCCTCGTAAAACCCGCCACAGATGGCAAAGCACAAACACAGCAAACGTTTCGGTGAGTCTCCTTCACGGCCCCAATTAGTAGCGCCCCCTAAAGCCCTCTTGATCCTTGCAGAACCATCGGACAGCCTCAGATGCGACTCATCACTGGGGCTGTGCAGACTTCCGGCACAGCACAAATCATCCAGACGCATCTCATGCCTCAGGCCATGATAAAGCAAGGTGAGTGCCCTTGAGCCCCATTTTGGGTCAGTTGATAAGTGACTTCTTCTCTGGTTGCAGTTGACACGTCCGGCAGGACACAAATCACTGCCCTGCCCGCTCGGAGTCTCTCCCAGACGTCAATTACCGTCACTCGGACACAGACGCCCACGACTTACGTGCCAAGAGGTGAGAAAATTGCTCCCGGGAAGGCTTTGTGGCCCAAATTATTTCCCCCTAATCCCCTCTGTGTGCCTTACAGGAGTGACTACGGTGACTAATATGGCTGGAGCGAGAGCAGTAGCCGCCAATCCGCGCACCCCGACGCCCCCTGCTGCAAATATCAGCTCCACCTTCGTGAGGAGCTCAGCCCCACCTCGGACGCCGTCACCGGCGGCAACGGTCATCTCTCCAGGTAAGCAAGAGATGGTCCCTAAGTGGCCCTGGTGGCTAAAGTGCCGTCTTCTGATCAAACGCACGCAGGTTCGAAGCCAAAGAGGGTTGTGGGAAGAGAGAGAATGATGATTAATCTTATTGGGGGGCTTTTGCTCACCAGCCACGGCCTCGAGCGGTGGAAACTGATCATTGGGGGAGTCACGAAGCTCCCCTGACTATGATTTCCTACAATCTGAGCTCTCTTTCCCTTTCATAAGAGGTTTTTTTTGCTTAATTTTGGAATAAAGGAGAAGAGTAAAATCATATTTTTGATCAAAAACTTTCTCCTCTCAACAGTTCAGGGTGCCACCACGTGGATGTCAGGTGCTGGTGCTGTCCAGGTGCAAGTACCAGCGCAGCTGATCCGCGCCAGCATCAGTCAGACACCTCGACCACCGCGTATGATGACACCCGGCTCTGGGGCGGTCACCACGACAGCCGGTGGCACAATTACGGCCAATGTGGTGGCAGCACCAGTCGCTCCGCCGGCCAGTTCCACGCCGGCGGGTGCTTCGGCGTCGCAGCAGCAGATCTTCGCCACGCTAGCGGCCGTCCAGTGTGCGCCGCGTCAGCAAACGGCCACACTGGTGTACAGCAACGTGTCGAATCCGCAGCAGCAGTTCCCGGGACAGCGACTCGCCGTGGCCACATCGCTGGGTGGTCCACGGCAAGTGCGTCCCATTCAGCTGAGCAACGCCCGTTTGTCGGCAGCGGGCATCGGGGTGCGCGTTAGTGCGGCGAATATTAGCATCAGAGCACCAAGTGTGCCCGTTTTGGCGCCCTCTAGTGTCCTCACGACGATTCCCACGGCTGTGCAGGCTCGCACATCGCAAGCTGTTACGGGCAGTCTGCCCGCCACGAGGATCATCCAAGTGCAACAGCCACCGACAGGGGGAACAGCCCAGGTGAGTTAGATACTTCTTTTGTCCCTGATTTGAGAAAATATTCCATGGATGAATAGGATTTCATAAAACTATTATATCTTCACTTTATACATGAATGAAATAGATTTGCAGACGAAATTTCATAATCAGAAATGATTTATTAAAGAACATCTATAGGGTGGAGGCATGACTCAAGGAACGTCTTGACTTGGGGAACGGTTCAAATAAAAGTCTTAATTCTGGGGTTTTTTATTTTTGAAGAACCTAATCTCTTTATTATTCAAAGCGCTAAGATGTCATTAAAAATGAATGAATAAACTTCAGAATTAGGACTTTTATTTGAACCGTTCCCCAAGTCAAGACGTTCCTTGAGTCATGCCTCCACCCTAGCACTTATTTTTAGCGACCACATCCTGATTGACCATCTGATTGCTCAGAACTCCAAATAATCCCAGATCCAAATAATTTATCTTTTGGTCATAAAATCAATGTTACGATAATAATAATTGAAAGATCTATTAAATAATCAGTGACTGATAATTTTTGGAGCTGAGATTTGCGAAATCCCAGTTTTCATATATCACCAGCGACATCTAACAGGCGCTACGAGTATTAAAGTTTTATTGGACTCCATTTTGAAACTCTAAAATTTAATTTCTTAAATAACTTATCTTCTATGACTAGGATCGCACTCAAATTTTAGTATGTTATAGCTGGTAAATCTATAAATGCGTGTAGTTACAAGGGTGACTATTGCATTCCGAATACGGTCATACAAGGATAATCCCATGATCTTAAAAAACTATTTATACCATTTTTGAAAAAACGCATAAAATTGCATCACAATTCACCATCTCATCTCACCCACTCAATTCGATGGTGTTTAATTGAAAATATATAAAATTACGCAGTGTTTTCCATCAAGATGCTCATCGCCGGAAAAAAGACTGTGTGTGTGTAAATGTTTAGAAATTAGCAATAAGTTGGCCAAATAAATATTTATAGAGTTTTATTTGGGAATTAAATGAAAGAAAATATTGGAGCACATTGCGTGATTTCTTTCTCAAAGGTTCCAATACAACTTCTTTTTGGTCTCTAGAAAAAAAAAAGAAAAACGCCACGACGTACAGAGTGTTTAGAGATCCATAGAGTTGTCGAGAGACTAGATTATGGATGAGAGACAAATTCCTAATGCTCGAGCTCAAACTAATCGGAATCTGTAAGAAAATTTGGCGGAATTTTCTCCCAGATCTGTCCGAGATTCCAATGGCCACGACGCAATGACTTCTCAGTCGATTTGGTGGTTCTTGGCTGACGCTCTTGTCGGTTGAATGGCTCAAATCGTCTGGCATTGGGCCAAACACAAAATATTGATGTTGATCCAAATGATGCTTTTCTCTAGTTGAACTTTTTTGCTCCCCCCTCCTCACTTTTCTTTTTTTTTTTTTCTTTTCTTTTTGCTCCCGGCAAGTCACCGAAAAGTCACTAGGCGAACACATTATGAGACAGGCGGAAATTTTTGCGTATGATTCAACAAAATGCCATTCCGTGACGAAGCGATGTGAGAGATGTTGAAAAACTTTGTCAAATTCCAACATAGAATATCCGTCTTGGATGGATTTTCTTGTTGATACATTTTCCACCGCAGCAAAATTTCTTACACAAATAATAATAATTCTGTTGAAATTGCATGCAGGAGCAAACTCATGGGGTGATGCATCAATGCTCGAGAGATTAAAGCAATATTTTGTCAGTGCGACATCATTTGAATATTGCAGAAATCCTCCAACAAAATTTGTACACACAAACCCACTTCCGACCGGAAATATGCCATCGAATATTGGATGGCAAAATTAATTCTCCCATTTTGAACAATATATACCTTTACATGTTACATAAATTATTTATTCTCACCTATGAGTGTATGTAGCATTGCATTGCAAATATTTAAAATTTAAATATATAACCGCATAGAAAATCCATGAAATCGACATCATTTTTTCAAAATCAATCGAAAAATGTTGACAGTGCGAAAATTTCCATTCAAAATTATTCATAGAGGTGTTAAGGCGTGGCTTATTGATCAGGCCACGCCCCCTAGGTAACTGATTCTATCAAACTTGCAATGGGAAGATAAAAGGTTCAAAAGTGGGGAGACCACACACCCAGCCCCTTCCAAGTAGGCGTGTCAAAAATTGCAGCTATTCTTAAAGTGCCCATAAGTAGTGACTTCACCCTACTGGCCAAAAGGAGTCACTTTACCCTATATAGCTTCATTTGACCCATATTTTCATTTAAGGGTTAATTCATGTATCAATCTCACATTCAATTAGCATATTTTAACACTTTTTCACATCAATTTTAGCACTTCATCGAAATGAAATACATTTTTGATGACTTTCTGTCTACCTTTTGATGAATTTTTTAAACGTTTCCATGTGATTTGGTCATGCAAACCACTTCATGCGCGGGATCAAACGATTTTTCCTCACAGAGTCATTTTTGATTGAAAATTGAAAAGTAAATTGCATAAAAAATACAATTTAAAATGCATTGTATACACTCATGATTGAATCAAAGATATAGATTCACAGAATAATGCATAACTAATATTTTTCCACCTCTGGGATAAAGTTAAGGTACTTTTTTTGCAGGTGTGGGTGTGGAAATTAAAACAGCTAAAATACTTTAGCCTCTCTGGTGAGATGAAAAGTGCAACAATTAGAGAAAATTAAACATTTTTCTCTCGAGAGCATCTCATTTGATAATTTAATCTAATTCTCTTTAGTAATCCCCTATGCAAATTACGCTTTTTTAACATTCTAGAAGAGTTTCGTCATAAAACAGGAATGCTAATAAGAGCACAATTGATGCAAGTTTTGCAAGTTTCTATCGTCTTATAGAATAATAATTAGTAATTGCTGTGAACAAAAAAAAAACATGAAGTTCCTTTTACTAATATCCCCTTCAGCATTATTATAAATTCTCTATATGCTAAAAACTTTTAACTACATTTTATTCACGCGCAAACCCCCTTTTTACCTATATGCAAAATATTTCCATCAAATAATTCATGGGGAAAATCCTCTAAAAATTTGCATATCACAGATAATTTTGCATATATAGCAAAAAATGAGCAAACCCAAAAGTGTAACCATCTGCATTGTAATTAATCGTTTTCACATCCCCCCTATGGATTTTCATGAATATTCATCACTCTATTTCACACCCCCTGGACTCTTGCTTCTTTAGTTAATTCATTGTCTATACACATATTGAAATTAATAGCAAATATTGACAATCTTCTCACTGCATATTATAATTTTCCCCTCAAATAGCGTCAATTGTGAAATTGTTCCCATTTTACTCTGCAAACACTTCAAATATCTCCCCCACAACACCCCCTCCCTCCCCATACCCAAAAATTATCGTGCTTGTGAGACACTTCACAAAATGCCAGACGCGTGTACCCCAAATACTTCAATCTCCCCCCCTCCATAATAATCAATGCTGGCAAAAAGCATCTCTCGATGTCACTGAATAAAAAAAAACGTCCACAAATGCGTTGGGGAAATAAAATTTTTCCGTATTTTTACATCCTTCCGGTGTATTTTTATTTAATTTCCCTCAATCAACGTGACACACACTCACCCTATCAGCCCCCCCCCAGTTGGGGTGACTTTTTGCACTTGATTAATAAAATGCATTTCAACCAAGGGAGAGATATTATGGTTGAAACGGTGTACAGCACTTCCAATACTTCCATATTTTGAATGAAAGCTCACCACATAAACAGAGACCAAAGCTCGAAAGCTCTTCTAAAAGCTCTGAGGAGCTTTGCAATTTTTATGAATTTTAGAAATTCCGAAAGCTCCCTGGAAAGCTTGAGGAGAATTTCTATAAAAGCTCTAGAACTTATTTAAAAACTTTAAAAAGCTCAAAATAAACATCTTAAGCACACAAATTAACTCAAAAGCTTTCAAAAACTTTCAAAAGCGCAAACATTCAAAATATGCTGAAGCTCTTAAGAAAGCTTCCCAAAGTTTCTGATCTTGCAATAGTAGAAAAAGCTCTTTGAGAGCTTTTTTTTAATACTCTATCGATTTATTAGCACATCTACTTTATTTTCAACTAAACTTACAAACTTCCATTGAAGTGTACACCATTTCAGATCATATTATCTCCCCCTTGACTTCAACCCTCTGATGAGAAGCTCTAATTGCACCAGGTAAGAGCGACACAAGAGAGTGCAAAAGATGTCAGGAAACATAAAATATCGCATTACAAAGGTGAGTTCACTTCACTTTATGAAAATCTATCTCTGTAAATTACTTAATTACCTCTTAATTTACCTCTTGATAAATCTATTCAGATATTAGACCTCATAAAAATGTCCATTAAATCACTGCCGCAAAGCAAACGGTGTTGAAAACAAACAAATCCGTACAAACTTCCACCTCTCGCTTCCTCCCTTGCCTATACACCACCTAAGTAGTAAAATGTTTAATTTATGAATTACCATCTTAAGTCAACATTGCACCAGAAGCACAATCACTTAATTGATTCCAATACAATGCAATTTAATTTTGTAATTTAAACAATCCTCTCTCTCTCTACGTTATAATGGAAGTATGAGAGCCTTTTTGTGTAACTCAATTTGCCAAAGTGAATATACATTCGTGAGAAAATCGATAAATTTCGTGTGTAAAATTGCACATTTCCTTTTGAAATATACCTATAGGTAATATATTTCACAAATAAATCGTCAAAATGTGTACCGAGTGTTGAGATGAAAGAAAAACCTGAGAGATTCAACATCAATTGTTATACTTAAGATTGTTGTTCAATCTCTGGGAATTTGCATACAAAAGAATTTACATTTACATCTTTTGCAATGCTTAAGTACCTTTTCCAGAGCACGGGCATAGGGGAGAGTGGGGCAAGTTTGAACAAAAATAAGAGACATTTTTCAGAGGTAGTGAAATTAATTACCTTCCTTATTTAGGCATAGATTTAAGTCTGTTTAATTTCTGAAACCCCTTCAAAATTTCCTTGTCAAAATGTACCCCACACTCCCCTATTGATATTTCTTTTTCTACACCACTCTTACATGAAATTCCCTCTCAATTTCACTGACTTTTTTTTCACTTTTTTCTCTTCATCTGTTAACTGTATATCACGAGATGCAATTAGAAGTGATTCATAGATTTATACTTTGCAATTTTTTTTTACTTTCAATTGCAATTAAAATTCATACGTGCACCTGCAATTTCAACGGTTTCACCTCAATGTGTAAGAAGAGGTGTAAATCACATTAACGATATATGCAATACACATTTTAAGTGAGTTCTCTGAAGAATTGCTATATAGAATGTTGTACTTTCAACATCCCCTAATTTTGAGACACACTTCCCCCTCCCATCTTCTTTAAATCACCGCGTGAACCTCTTATTTTCAGTACGTGATTGCCAAGTGTATGGATCCCTCTAACATGCAAATTCACATTTTCTTCACATTCACCTTGTTTTTCCTCAACTTGTCGTTGAGGATAGCATAATAAACTCAATTACAACCCAGAGTCTGTCTACCAGTGAGTTTGCAGCAAATTAAAATTAAAGACTCCCACTCGAAAACTTATACTCTCCAAGCTCTAACATTATCACTCCTCCATGATATTAATTGTCACAAACTGAAATACGTGCAGAACACACAATTATGAACTCTCCTTCATTC
Source organism: Phlebotomus perniciosus (assembly GCA_918844115.2). NCBI lineage: Eukaryota > Metazoa > Arthropoda > Insecta > Diptera > Psychodidae > Phlebotomus > Phlebotomus perniciosus. The sequence goes on along the minus strand of CAKKOB020000369.1, from coordinate 17,039 downwards.
ATTCAGAACCATCTTATGGTCAATTGTGACAAAAATAGAGAATTTATTCAGTCCACCTCTACCCCCTCCTCCCCTAACTGCCCAGCGAATAGAGAAGAAACCCAATGTGAAATCTTAAAGAGGAAGAAAAGCATTTGCACCTCATTTTCTTATCTCCACCATCTGTGAGTTCCTTCATTAGGAAATATTGTCAATTGCCAAAGTTTTTTTTTACCCTCCTCTAGCTCTTTGAGACACTTCAACCATCTTGAAGATGGTGAAGTTTTTTTCTCAGATTTTCTTCCTCTTTTTTTCTCTCTTTCTCTTTATGAGAGGAATAACCCACCCCTTTAGCGCCTCATTCACATAAGAGAAAAAAAGAAAGAAGAAAATCATTGACTGAATGCGACCGCGACCCCATAAGTTCTCACCAACAAGGGGACAGAAACTTACACTTTCAAGGTGTTTAAAAAAAGAAGAATAAAATAAAAATTGATTATGACAATTTAAAATCCTAAAAATTAATCATTTCAAAATTAAAGTTAATAAAAATCAAGTAAAAGTTGGATTTTTGTTAAGAATTCGTTAAGATTTTGAGGTTAGGAGAACATCAATGACTGCTACGCCATCTCTTATGAAAACTGTATAATAAATGTTCTCACTTTAGCGCTAAACCCCTCAAATTCATTCCATGTCATAGAAAATGTAACAGACACTCGCAGGATCAGAATGAGGATGAGAAAAATGATGGTTTTGCATTAATATTCGCGACGAGTTGTCCGTTATTAGTTTTGAAGTCACGTAAAGTGTGAACTAACCCCGTATAATGTGTATTTTTGTTCTCAGTTCGCAAATATATATAGTGCACTTCTCTGGGATGAGTCTGTCTAGTCGCTCGTGTTTTTTTTATTGGTGTCGTGCAGAGGAAAATTTAGGTGAAGGGATAAAATAAAATTCGTTGGAGCTTAGAATAATGTGTGGGAAATAGGATTTGGGAAAGCAGCTTTTCATCGACTTTATCCTCAATTTTCTCACACATTTTTCAACCTCGCGGCGCCCCCAAAGCGCTTATACTATCCATATGAATTTAAATTTAACAAACTATATCTCAATTTAGTTGTCTCGTTTAAGGGATAAAATCCAATTATCACGCATTAAAATCACTCATTTCTGCCCAACAACCCCAAAAGTATGAAAGTTATTAAACAAAAAAAAAACTTTCCACCCCCTCTTATTAGCATTACTTTAATTTTATGATCGTCCTCCTCTCATGATGCTTGCCATTTTCTCCCATCCACCGTGGAGCTCATTTAAATAACACGAGGAGGGAATCATTTGGCAGTGAGGAATCCTTTTTCTTGCCAGACCCCTTTGGTATATTATATGTATCATGGAAACAGCAACCCCAGCTGGAGGCTTTTATATTAAATTTAACAACCACATCACTCTGTGGGGAAATTATTAATAATAATATCTATAAATTTATTTAAGGCCACACAATTTTCCAACCCCTTTTTCACATGGTGGCAAATTTGGGGCAAATTTTCTCACATCACATTCCATTGAAACAAAAGTATAATAATATAAACGCGCGAGTTCTTATGCGACATCCATGAGGCGATACAATATATATATAGCACACATTTATCAATGTATCAGTCGGATGGAATGTGAAAATTCTCAACTTTTTCCCACACCCCATTTTTCCATATATATATACGTGTAACACTTCATAAGAAACTTTCCTTGACATCAAATTTATTGCGCAATGTTAGAAATTTACAACGATAGTGTTATTTTGCGGAAAACATCCCTCAAAGACCATGTCTTTCCTTTATCGCTAAATTCTACTGAGAAAACACATCATAAATTAACTTATCTACCCATCTCCATATATAAGTTAAAGGGACGAGCAAGAAATAATAGTAATAAAAAAAACATTCCTTCACGGAGCTTTCTTTTTTATCACTTTCACAGCGGAGACATTAGCTTATCCTCTTCCTGGATTACTATCCGCCACAAATGAAATTCAGGTTTTGCCAAGGGGCAGATATTATGGTCAAAAGTGGTGTACACTTCAATGGAAGTTTGTAAGTTTAGTTGAAAATAAAGTAGATGTGCTAATAATCGATAGAGTATTAAAAAAAAAGCTCTCAAAGAGCTTTTTCTACTATTGCAAGATCAAAAACTTTGGGAAGCTTCCTTAGGAACTTCAGCAAATTTTCAATGTTTGCGCTTTAAAGTTTTTGAAAGCTTTTGAGATAGTTTGTGTGCTTAAGATGTTTATTTTTAGCTTTTTCAAATGAGTTTTAGAGCTTTTATAGAAATTCTCAAATTTTCCAGTAAGCTTTCGGAATTTCCAAAATTCTTAATATTTATTACGGTTTCCGAGCTTTTAGAAGAGCTTTCGAGCTTAAGTTTATGTGTATTTGGAAGTGGATTATTACTTGTTTTGGAATTCTTATTAACATTTTTTAAGGATTGATTTCTTTTTAAATTCAAATACTAGATGAAGAAAAATTAAGAAAATTCTAAGCTTTCAAATGAAGAGATCAAGAGCTTTTGGAAGTTTCTGAAGAGCTTTATCGAATTCATTTATATATATTTATAAGTTTGTAAAGCTTTAACATTATTTTAAGAGCTTTTTGGAGTTTGTCCAGAGCTTTCTTTTTCAAAAAAATCTGTTGAATTTTCAAGTTTTAAATCTTTTTTTCGAAGTTTCTAAAGTTTTGGGGAGCTTTCATATACAGAATATCGTAGATTTTTGAACACATGTACACCACTTTGCCCATAAAATTCCCCCCTTGAGTTTTGCAATTAGGAATTTTAATGCAAGCACCTTGTATTGCAGTGAAATTTACCCACAAGGCAAAGAAACTTGCAACTCTCTGGCATGACGAAAAAAGAGAGACATGAAAAACTCCAATTAATTACAGCAGAAAAAAAAGAGCATCACACGATAGCGATTGAAAAAGTGAAACTAGATCAAAAAAGTAGTTTCTTCTCAGCAATTTTTCCATCTCTCTATATACTCTACAAATCATCGACACTGAAGAAAAATGAGAGTGACTTGAAATACTATGAAGATTTAAAACGCAATAAAGGTGGATGAACTGTTTTTTCCAAAGAGATTCAACAGTTGAATTTCCAAACAGCTCTGCTTTTTATGCTTTTTATGATTAAAGAAGAAAAATCCTAATAAGATCAAGAATCAAAAAACATCCACCCCTTAACTCTGAGACACACAGAATTCCCTGGAGAGCGCAGAAAAAAAGGCGTGAAGGAGAGCAACGCAAGGGAAAACTCCAAATTTATTACTCTTCCGCGTTAATTGTTCAAGTAGCGCAAAATTAATTAAATTTATTCACTTTATCTGACGAAGCAAAATTATATATAGCACTTTTTTTATTATTCAAAACACCCTCTCACCATCAGGAGGTTCTTACTCTTTTGCCTTTCCACAAAACTGACGTATACTAATTAATCTGAGCGTGAGTCTGGAATAAACTATGAGTTTTTATCCTCATTTTTTTTCTTTGTAATGGCCACAAAAATTCCATGAAGAATTTGTTTGAAATATCACAGCTTCTATGTCCAGATGAAGATTAAAGATTAAAGACAGCAAAATATAATTGGATAATTCAGCTCCAAACCAGGAATTTTTCTCAAATTTTAATATATTTTGGCTTTCCATAATTATTTTTTTTTAATGACGAGAATAATACACACAATATCCGCATAAAAATACGAATATTGATTTTTATATTCCCCCTCACAAAAGGAAGAAAATTATTATTCAACGAGAAACTTGATAAAAGAGGCAAATTTATCTTAGATGGTAGAAATTATTACAATTTCCCAACTCTTCCTGGGAAGGCTAACATGGAATAAAAATATCTTATCCCTCTTCTATTCCTGGAGAATTCTCCCTTCATAAATCTCATCATTAAATTATTTTCTCTTTTTTTCTAACTTCAACTCCCCCTCATTAAATTTCAAGTGATTTTACATAATTTCTCATGGCTTAGTCCGTGCCAAAAGGAGAGTCTCATTGGAAAAGAAAAGTGAATCATGGAAAAGTTCTCTCTCTCTCTCTTCTATCATGGAAAACATCCTCTAGGGGTAAAAGTTGTAACAGTTCTGCGGCGAAGAGACTTTTCCCCAAAAATGTTCTGCATGGTAAAATGTCAGAGTGCATTTTAATGTTTTTTATACCAACTAAAACGAAATATATATATCGAGAAATCACGTGAAAATCTCCTACAAGCATTTTCATCTTGCTTTCTCTTCAAATACAATTCTCAGCATTTTCCTCATTTTCCCTCTCACACGTCAAGTATATATGAAAGCAAAAAAGAGCATCTCCATGTCATCCCTTCATGTGAAACTTTTACATCCACAACTATACCACCACCCACCCACTTTCCTCGAAGCGACAAAACTTTAGCATTTGTATTTAATTCCCGCCAAAAGTAGGAACCACCACCCCTGTGTGGGTGTGATGCAAAATCTGTCTCATGGCAAATTGAAAATTTGCCATCTAACACTGTGATTAATCAATTCTAGCCTCAAGTGAAAATTTATAGAGTGTCCACCGCAAAAATCGATTTTCCCTCTCTCACAAACAGAACACATGAAAAGTGAAAATCAACTCTCCCAAAAAAAAAACATTACCTTCAAAAGAGAGGAAAATTGGAAAAGTTAAATTTGGAAGAAGTTTTACCTTACAATTTAAAAATTCCCCTAGAAAATATTTCCTAGGAATTCTATTGGACAATTCCACGGATTTCCCAGGAACATTCCCATGTCGTCCTGGAAGTTTCCTAACTTAGGAATTCCAAATGGAAAATAAAACGTTGTTCAGCTTCTCCAAGAAATTCCTTTGAGAATTCCCAAAGAAATTTCCGCATGATTTCTTGTAGAAATTCCTTGGACTATTCCTAGGAATTCTATTGCGAATTCCCAAAGAAATTTTTGCATGATTTCCTGTAGGAATTTCTTGGATTATTCCTAGGAATTCCTTTGAGAATTCCCAAGGACATTTCCGCATGATTTCCTGAAGAAATCCCTTGGATTATTCCTAGGAATTCCTTATTCCTATTTCACCTTGATGAATTTTCCCCCATTTTCCCCCAAAGAAACACAATATATAGCAAGTTTTCAAGTCTCTCCGCAATTTTATGTTTGTGATTTATGATATGGCTGCGAGCAAAAGCTCATGAGAGAAACTTCCGCATGTGAAAGCATCCCCAGCAAAGACTTGGGGGGTGGCTAATCGAAATGGCATTTTCAATAATTACACAGAGTGCAATTAATTCTGCAATATTCCTTCTCGTTCTATCTTCCACTAAGAAATTGACCTTTTTAACTTTATAAAAATGGCTGAGATTAATTGTAAAATATGATTTTCCCGGGAAACTTTCAAGAGATGGAAGAAAAAAGTTTAACAATTTGTGATAAATGAAAACTTTCAGTTTATTCGACATATTTTCATTCCAAGGAAATTTTCTCGCAGAAAAAAAATACAATTGCAAAATCATAAATCAGCATTTATAGTTGAAAGCTTATTTCTCTCCTATAATCCTTTGGAAATGAGCTTTTTCCCACAATCACATACTTATATGAATCTAGAAGCTAAATTATGCAAATTGACTTGTGAATTTGGCAAAAGAGCAATTTAATTTTGGTTCTTTTTTTCCCAGAATTTAGAGTCATTCATTTTCCAGGGATGATTCCTCCGGGCAAAGTGGTTATGTTTTTTTTCTATTTTCAAATATTCCCTACAGATAAATTGGGATAACATGGATTTGGTCCAACATATGTTGCACTTTTCCATTTATTCTGACTATCTCAATTTCCCCCGAAAACAAATTTTCACTATCACTTGCTCACCCACCCCTCCCCCTTTCTCTCTGTATCGAAAATGCTGGCGAGGAAGGAAAAAAAATCAAGAAATATGGATCTGTGTGGGAGGAAGCACAAAAAAAGGAAGTAAATGGACTTACCACTGTGATTGGATAAAGAGGATTGATGACTGTGAATAGAAGAATGTGATTCGGTCTGGCCAAATCGTGTCTTTTCCTCCTTGGCTCATCTGCTGTATTGTTTCCAATGATAGTCTGGAATGAGACATACAAAAAATATACATAAAAAATACAGCATATTTCACTGACCAATAAAACACGTCCTATGGAAATCCTATAGGAATTCCACTGGACATTTCCCAATGTCTATTTTCATGTCCCATGAAAAGTCTCATGGGACTTTTTCAAGGGAAATCTTCATGAGAACATTCCGATAAAATCCTGTGGAACATTCTATAGAAACATCTTGGGACTAGTCCCATGGAAATCCCATAGGATTTCCAACAGAATTGTCCACAACCTTAAAATTATCTGCATTAAGTCCACTGAAAAAAGTCATTTCGAAGCATGATAATTAATTTTCAATTAACTTTGGGAATGTGGAAAATCGGGACTCACTATTTCCATAGGACATTTCCTATGGAAATCCTATGGGCTTCCCCAAAAACTTGTTCCACCTTTACGAGTTAAAGAGTGAAAAATCCTAAGTAGAAAATAGTTTCTATACTTATCAAATGCAAGTAAAAACTGCATGAAAATTCAACATGTTGCAATTTCTCAATATCAAAACTCATTCATTCGAAACACGTTCCCCTAAGAGCCCCACATGTTGTATTAAAGAAAAGAAAAACATCATTTTGATAAAATGTGTCTACAATTTTCTCCGTTTGCTTTTCCAACACCAAAAAGATCACCTTTTTGGGGAAAAACAAGAAGAATAAAGATAAAGAAAAGCTCAATGATCCATTTTATTATAGCCCACATTAAAAATTAATGCAATAAAATTTTGAAGAAACTCTCCCCAACTCAAGGATATCAATACAATTGCTCCAAGATTTTATTAGTCAACATTTCGAATTGAGTAAAAAACTTTTCTAATTCAGCAAAAGTTCCTATCATCAAATAGAAAACAATAGGACTTTCAACTGCTTCCTGTCTCATCATAGCAATGAAAGTAAAACATAATACCGAATGAAAATCTCCTCCATCAACTGAAAATACTGAATTCTTAGTATATTTTTCCTCCCTCATATAAGAGCTTTTCCTCTGAATTTTCGCACAAAAACCACCACACAGGAAGAAGTATATATAATAACGTTTTGCAAAAGATACCTACATATATCCTTTCTCGGTTCCACCCCAATGGAATTTTGTATTTTGAGAACTTTTAGATGAAAACTCAACAATGCGTAAAGATCTTTCAAACGTGGAAAGTTTCATCGGGAAATGAGAAGCTTTTACCGTGAATAATTGACATTTCCAATTCGCAATTGCACTTTATCGATCATTTTTGCAAGAATGAAGTTCAAAAGAAAAATATAAAGATAGTGTTAAGGGACTTTGCAGAGTGCTAAGACATGTGTAAACATGTTTTTTTATAGGGGAAGAATTT
>CAKKOB020000368.1:42921-57093 GCA_918844115.2 Phlebotomus perniciosus | reverse complement strand
CACACACAGAGACAGATAGACAGACAAACATTTTGGAGATGGGTATTTTCGGACTCCTGGAGTCACGTCCGGTCGAGATTTAATGGTTTGGGGGTGATCAGGCCAATTCAGATATGCACACTCGGCTTTATGTATTAGGATGTTTTAGTTTAGACATTCATAAAGTGCTATTTGCGCTCACAAAATACGTTATCTTTAATTATTTTGCCCATTCGTGTTATTTTAATTGTCTCATTTTCATGAGCTAGTTTTGTTTTTAAAAAGACTTAAAAAAAACTGGAAATGTACATTTTTATGGATATTTCATTGGCGGCTGAGGTATTGACGAGCGGACTTTTTATAGCCCCGACACAAAAATGGCAATACTGTAATCAGAGTGTGTTTATCCGATTCTCCGGTTATCAGTCTGTTACCGCCCTGGAGGCCAAACGGTTGCAGATAGAGACTTCGGATCTTCGGGGAACCCCCCTAAAGTCGACCCAAGGATCAGGACCAGGCCCTTCATTTTTCTAGAAAGCCCCGTTATCCCCTATAAAAACATGTTTTTTTGGTATGTATATCTCGAAAACGGCTCTAACGATTTTTTTTCATTTTCACATATGTTTTGTAGATTCACTAGACGCACTTTTCGTCCATACATGCCAATGACCTTGAACTATTGCGTCTAACGGATTCTCAAGGTCAAATGTTTGAAAGTCTCTATTCAAGGGTTTTACTCGCCCCAAACTCATCATGTGGGTACTTATATGAAAGGTCTTTGAATTTCCAAGACTTTTAGACCACTTTTAGACCAGTTGTAAAAAGTTTGTATAACATCTTTTAGACTATAGTTCTAAAAAAGTTTTCAAAAAGTTGTTAAAGAATTTTATCAAACCCATTCAACTAGAAAGTTACAGACTTTATCATTCCGCTAACTCCGTCTTCCCTAAAACGCAACGTGTCGGGGCATTCCGCCAAGTCTAAACTTGGCATTTTTTCTCAATTTCTCAATTCTCAGAAGATAATTTATGAAAATTTAATATTTTTTTATTTAAGGTTTTTTTTTCATTATTATTTTAATTTGAACAAAGAAATCTAAACTTGATCATTTCAACATACCTCCGATTGTATCACAAATCCCGATTACGAGTAGGTACACTTCACCTTCCTTATCAATCCCAAAAATGCAAAACAAGACCTGAAGATCTACTTGTCCAGCAGGTACATCCTGTAGAGCTCCTCATGCTCCCTCTTCTCGAATCTCGGCACAAAATTAACCCGCACAATCTCATCAAAACCCTCCAACGTCTGAGGCTCCCTGAACTTGGATCTAATAAAAAAAAGAGCGATAATGATTAGGCAAGATTTCTCAAGACTCTCCAGATAAGCGGTATTACTTGAATGAATTCAGCACCATATCGTTGACTTTGGCATGAGCTGGATCGATTAGCTCCCTAAAAGCGATATTGTGCTTCGCCTGGATGGCCGGTGTGGCCATGACGAAGCACCTACAGCGACATTTGGCCTTCTTGGCGACATCCACATACCTCTTCCTGCTCTCCTCATCGGGATTCGTATTGTCCACGACAACGGATTTGCCCCTCTGGAGAGCTGCCTGAGCAGCCGCTACGCACTTCTGCCACGTTCCCAACTTATCCCGACTCACTATGTCGTATTTAGTGCCGCGGAAGCTACTCCCCACGAAAGAGGACTTTCCAGATCCTGGACTTCCCACCATCACGATGATCTCCTGCGTGTCGCTCAGCAACTTTCCCGGAGGCTCTAGCAGATTCTTCGCCACTGCACTGGCCTTGGGATCGAATTCCGGACGCGTCCAAGAGAGAGGTTTGGCGCCCAGGAAGTGCTCCTCTGGCGTTGAGAAGGTCAAATTGAGGTTAAGGGCCATCAGACGATCACTGCAGGAGTGATCCTTCTTCCTACCCGATGATGCCGGTCTCCCGGCAGCATCGCCCACGAAAAAACTCTGATTCATGTCTATTTTCATTCCTCCATTAAATTTCTCCTCCAGGACGCGCCACATGCCCACCAGAGGCTTCCGGTAGACACCCTTTCCGGTGGAGATAAACACCTGGATTGGAATGTTAATCTTCGCCACGATTCTCTTCACTTTGTCCGTGAAATGCTCAATTTTGAGCTTCTTGCTGGAGATTGATGCCTGATTGGTGAAGAAAACCACTTTGAATCCCTCACTGGAGAGCTTTTTCAACTTTCCGGGAACTTCCGGAAACGCCAACATCCAGTCATCCGTGTTCTTGGGGAAGACATTCCCAGACTTGGTCTTTATTATTGTCCCATCGATGTCATAGGAAGCTATCTTGGTGCTGGAAGTCACTCCGGAGGATGTCCAGACATACAATTGATTCCCATCCAGCGCTGAACAGGATTCCTCGGAGGTTTTCGCCACTTTGGCGGGATTTTCTGTACTTCCACCCTCATCAGGGGATTTACTGTCTAGCTTCCTCTTTCCAGGCACTTCTGGGGCCTTCAGCGGAGCCTCAGCAGGGACTTCCGGGAAGAGGATTTTGTAGAAACACTTTCCGGACAGAATCTCCAACACGTCTCCATGATGAGCTTTGTAAGTTTTCTTTCTCTCAAGCACTTGGCCATTTAATCCACTGCTGTTTATTCCCAGTTGCTCCACCTCAATCTCTCTACCGGAGAAGTTCACCTGGAGCTTCACTGAGGGACGGGAAAAGGCATTAATAAAAGCTTTTCCGGGGACATACATTCTCACCTTGCTTCCTGGAGCAGAAGGCATCCATGATTTCTGTCTCTGGTGTACGTCCTATGAAGGTGATTCCTTCTTTGAGCTTCACATCCCGATAGTCTCCACTGATGCTCTGCAACAGCCACTCCCTCACGCACTTACTTTCCATGATATTGAACAAATTCCGGAAGATTCGTTGCCGGATTGACGTGAACATGTGGCTCCCTCCAAAACAAAACGGCAAAAGAGGTTACTAAGACCTGAAAAATTTTCTAATCCCCTTTTTGTACCTCAAAACATCCGCAAAGGGCTTAAAATGCGAGTATAAAAGAGAAAAAAATGAAAAAGAGAAAAATATTTGCAAAAAAATGTGGAACGCTTCACGATTTTGCGTGTCATCCTTGCGCAGGGGCCATGCTAATCTTCTCTGTATCGTTCCAATTTTAGTATATGTTCTGCCGAAGCAAGAACAATTCCCATACAAATTGATTTTCTACATAAACTTACCCCCGGGAAAAACATCACGACTGAAGTATACAACATCTACTGCAATACAAACCATTCAAATGTTATTTTCAAACCTTTCAAACACGCGAATGAAAACAGTAGGCAGCGCCTCTGTGATTTGAACAGCGAAACAATTTATCCGTTAGAGCAAGCTTGTCAAATTCAATTTTTATTGTTTGTTTGCTGGTCATCGATTTCTCAGTGATATTCTCCCCGGAAAAACTGCATAAATCTCCTAATATGGCTGAAAGTTCTGAGCCCAAGTTGGAGCGCCACTTCAAGGGGGGCCACCGGGAGGGCATCACAAGTGTGGCATTCCATCCGCGCGAGGAGCAGCTCATCACGACGTCCAGCGACAGTAGTCTCGTCCTCTGGCACTATAAGAAGCACGAGAGAGTGATGAAGTTCTCCGGACACACGCAGGCCATCCACGATGTGGCCTGGTCACCGGCCGGAAGTGTCTTTGTCACCGCCTCTGCGGATCAGCACGTGCGGATCTGGTCGCCGAAGCTCTGTGGCAAGTCCAGGGCTCTCCGGGTGCACACCTCCGCCCTCCGGACTGTGGCCTTCGACACCACGGGGCGCCACTTTGTCACCGGAAGTGATGATAAAGTTCTGAAGTTGTGGACAACGAAGCAGATGATCTTCAATAGGAGCTACACGGGTCACACAAACTGGCTGCGATGCGTCCGGGTGGCGCCCTATGATGGGATGATGGGGAGCTGTGGGGACGACAAGATGATCAAGATCTGGGACATTGAGAGCGGAGAGTGTTTGCATACATTCCAGGAGAAAACAGGTCAGAATTTTAGAGTAATCTCCTTGGGAAATTCTTGTTACTTCATATCCATACAGATCCTGGTCAAAAATACTATTGCAGCTTAGAAATTTTATTAGGGAAAAATGTCTAAAGGCGTTTTGGCTTTTCTTGTGATAATGATTTTGGGTGAATTCACTCAGAAACAGTGAAAAAGATGGAAATGTGGGGGTATTTCAAAGATCTGCTAGAAAATCTGCTGCTTTTGGAGAGTTTCTCAACTTGAGGAATCTCCAATTTGGGGCTAAATTTCAAAAAATTTAAGTTTTTTTTATTGATCAGTGACCAAGACTTATAAGAAAATCATAAGCGCATAAGGTAAGTGCAGCGCGGATCGTTGGGTTAAGAATTTTTTTTTCATAATCCGCTAAAATATCAGTCCCAAAACATTTTTTTTGCATTTCTGTAAATGCCAACTTGTAGTCTATAAATTCCTTTATCTATATATCCAAGTCCTCGAATTTTTAGTAATTTAGAGAAATAAATTAAAAATAGGTTTGTTTGTAAGTATGCAGACTGCAGGTCGGATCGTCAAATAATGTAAACACCAATTTTTGGGATTTGTGTGGATGCTAATGATGTTTTTGACTTCCGGCCTCTTGAGAAATGAAATGACAAATCATTTTGAAATAATTGTGACTTAAATAACTTTTTATTCATAAAACAAATTTAACAAAGACTCCCAGCGACGGATCTCAAAAGTCAGGGACTCTAGCAGACCCGTCTGAGTGGAACTGCAGTGGCAACATGCGACTGAGTTCCAGATGTGTATCGGCGCTTCTATCGGGGTATCGGAGGTTCTTCAGCAGATGCACTCCCTGATTCCTGCCCACTAGTTGGCTACTCTGGGCTTTGCAAGTCGCCGTCTCCAGTCTATCATCCGGTAAGGTCCAGATCTTGATGTCAGCATTCCGTAGCAGCTCCAGCGTGGGATTCACTGCACACGATCCTGTAGCCGGTCCTGCACCCCCATAAGACACAGAAGTTCCATCTCTTTCACCTTGAACCCTTGAAGACAAAGAATAATGTAAAAACACTTCAATAATTGATTAAATTCACTGAAACTCACACTGGGAAGTTTATTTTCACAGCTAAACATAACCTTAAATAGCACCGAAAATGACAGCGATAGCGAAAATCTTCGTGAAGACAAAATGGCGATCCGACAATCACTCGCGAAAAAATGTACATTGTTCACAAAATCAATCAAATTTCAATTATTATCGGCTGAGATAAATAAAAAGAAGCAGTTGAGCAGTATTTCCTCGATTCACAGTTATTTCTAAATTATTTTAATTTAATATAATTCCTTATTTTCTCTTAATAAAATTCTCGTGTGAGATAGCAAAAAGTTGACGAATGGCCCATACATATTTGAGGAAAAATCCGCTGCAGTGATTCAATAAATGAGACAAATAATAATAATTTTGCTTGAAACTCGGCGATATTATTGATTCTATGTATAGATTGAATATGAACTAACGAGGCGCTTCGCGCCTCTCTTTGCGTGGTTTGTGGATGGTATAGTAACTTGGGTCCATTAAATTGATTGAGAAGATTCATTTAACAGTTAAAAAGTCGAAAATGTCCGAAAAATGGTAAATTTGTATGAAAGTTACTAATAGAGGATGGCGGGGCAACTTCCCTATACCCAAAAGTTATAGAGGACACCATCCTTATCATTCCCATCCGATACGACCTGCAGTTTGCATATCACAATTAAACCTAATTTTTTTTTATTATTTCCCTAATTACTAAAAATTCAACGATTTAGATATAGATAAAGGGATATGGCATTTACAGAAATGCCAAATGATGTTTTGGGACAGAGATTATAGCAAATTATGAAAAAAGTTTCTTAACCCACCGATACGTGCTGCACTTACCTTAGTTATGTATTAAAACAAAAATTCAGCTTAATAGGAGCTTTAATAAAACGATTACAGCTCAAAATCGTCCCTAAGATCGTTATACTCCAGCACATGTCTCCGGATTGCGGATCCATCGACCCACGTGACAAAGTCCTCGTGAGTCCGTGAGACTAGGAAGGCAGGATCTTTAACCACTTCAGCACCCACCCGGACGTGGCCGTGCTCTACTAACTTTGTGGCATTCTTAATGGTCTCCGACATTTTATCTGAAAGAGGAAAAACGAAATGAGCATCTCCGACACCAGATTGAGTTTATTCCTGAAGTCCCTTACTTCTGACCATTAGGACTGGCAATCGTCGCCGACAAAAGCTACTCGCGGTGATTTTATCTGCATTATTGAGATCCCATTTAGTGGGTATCAGGCCCAGCATGTAAAGCTTCTCCATCAATTTCGAGCTGCACTCCGTCCTAAAGGTATCCCCAGAATCCAGATTGGCAATCTTCCTGGCCACATCTCTGATCTCCCGGGACAATTTGTTATACCTGAAATACAAGTGATGAGAACTTGGGGAAAAGATTTTTCCAGAGATCTTGCCTTACATTGTGTATTCCTCCCTTTTCCTTATGTGAAACCTTCTCATAATTTTATTCTCGTGCAAGCTGTTGTCCACATTCCATTTGATAAAGTCCACCTTCTTGAGCAACTTCTCCTCATGAAACTTTAATTTTCTCACCATTTTCACTGTGTTTCAGCGATTTTCTTGAGAGATTTTCAAGCTTTGTTTACAAACTGCTTTTGTGAGGTTATGTTGTCTGATCATCCATGCGGTTCCGGAAAGTGTCCGAAAGTGTCTGTGTGAGATTTTCACATTTTCCCGGTGCTGCGGAAAACAATAACACGAAAAGGTATTCAATAAGAGATGTGTAGTATCGGGGAGGATGACTTCGGGGACGAAGGAGGTGCTCACTCCATGCCAGTCACTCAAAAGCTCTTATCCGAAGTTCCTGAAGGCACTTGCCGGAAGTGTGGTTGTCCGGCTGCCGTGAAGCTGAATTTCAAGGATCCGCAGTGCAAGGATTGCTTCCTCTACTACGTCCGCCACAAGTTTCGTGCCAATCTTGGCTCCAGTAAGATCCTGCCTCGCACCTGCAGTGTTCTCACGGTTTTTGACGGAAGTGCTGGGAGTGTTTGCCTGCTGGATCTCGTGATCAATGCTCTGCAACTGGACAATCACAAGAGATTGAGTTTTGACCATCAAATCATCTTCCTGGATGACTTGTTCCTCCACAAAGAGGATATTCCAACGAGGAAGAGAGAAATCAATGAGATTGTTCAGCAATTCCCTGAGAAATTTCTCTATCTTTCCATCGCGGAGGATGGATGCATTCCGGTGGAGTTTAACTCAGCCACAGAGATCTTCAGTGAAGATCAAGCAGAAAAGGAGAAGCAATTCATTGAGTTGCGAGGAAAATTTTCAAATCAGACAGCTTGGGAGGACTTCCTAGCGCAACGAAGGAGGAATCTCATCCTGAGATCAGCTAAAAATCTTTCTTGCAGTCACATCTTCCTCTCAGATATCACAATTGATCTCGCATCGAGTCTTCTGAGCAACATTTCTCTCGGCAGAGGCGCCTCTGTGGCCCAGGATGTGGGATTTATCGATGATCGTGATCAGGAAGTGAAACTTCTGCGTCCCATCCGAGATCTTACACTCCAGGAAGTGGAGAATTACGTTCGTGTGAATGACTTTCGCTTCCTGGAAACTCCTCATCGCGATCCTCAAGGCAGTATCCAGAGTCTGACGGAGAAATTCGTGGCTGATCTACAGCAGAATTTCTCCTCAACCGTCTCGACAGTCTTCCGGACGGGAGACAAGCTCTCCGCCAAGAGGAAGGACGATAAATGCGAATTCTGCCAGTCTAGTATCGATTGGCAAGGATCAAAGACCCTAAGCGCTGTGGAATTCTCTAAGGAGCTTTCAAGTGGAGTTACTGGAATATCCGCCGAAGCTGCCAAGTACTGCTATGCTTGCCAGAGGATTCTCTCAGATTGTCCAGGAATCGCTGAGTATTTTATCAAATAAAATGTCCGTTGAATTTGAATTTTCCGGAAAGATTTTTCCCGAACCGATTCACTTGACATCTCCTCGGCGATTGCAGCGCCTCCCGACTCACTGTTTCTTCTTCAGCAAATTCTTGCTGGTTCGCTGTGAAAAAAGAAGTGGAAATTTCCGTGGTAAAACAAAGCAAACCGAAGTGAAAATGTAAGTAAAATGTTCAGCTTGTGTCGAGGGTGCTTTTTTCAATGTTCTTTCAATCGTGGAGATGTGGGGATAGGGAGAAATCTGGTGGAGAATTGGGGGCTCTTTTCCGCCATTAATAGCTATCTTCACTTCAAATGAGCGATGAAAAGAAAATCACGTAGAGCCCAGTTTTCATGGACTTTTGTGCCTTTTCTCCCTTGATTTTCAGGTACGGTCGTGATCGTCAAGGCGGAGGTGGATTCCGTGGGAGCAGCGGACGTGGGGGTGGTGGTCGTGGGATGGGATCCGGCGGCGGTCGGCCGATGGGCGGAGGTGGTGGCGGCGGTGGCGGAATGGGCGGTTTCCGGGGAGGAAAGAAACCCATGGATAAGATGAAGCAGCCTGGTGATCGTTTGCGTCGCATTCGCTGGGACACCGCCTCCCTAACACCCTTCCGCAAGAACTTCTATCAACCCCCCATGAGTGCATCCAGTCGCTCCGCCTCGGAGGTGGACAGGTATCTGCAGAAGAATGAGATTACGGTGAAGGGACGCGAAGTGCCACCGCCAAATCTCGAGTTCATGGACAATGGCTTCCCCAAGTACGTGGTGGATGAGATCATGAGGCAGGGATTTAATGCACCAACGGCTATTCAGGCTCAGGGCTGGCCCATCGCCATGAGTGGACGGGATCTCGTGGGTATCGCCCAGACGGGATCCGGCAAGACACTGGCATACATGCTGCCGGCTCTCGTGCACATCAGCCACCAGTCGCGTCTGCAGCGCGGCGATGGACCCGTGGCGCTGGTTCTGGCACCCACTCGCGAGCTGGCACAGCAAATCCAACAGGTGGCCAGTGATTTCGGCACCTGCACCCACACCAGCAACACTTGCATCTTCGGTGGCGCCCCCAAGGGGCCCCAGGCGCGTGATCTCGAGCGCGGGGTGGAGATTGTCATCGCCACACCGGGTAGACTCATTGATTTCCTCGAGCGGGGCGTCACAAATCTCCGACGATGCACCTATCTGGTGCTCGACGAGGCCGACCGGATGCTGGACATGGGCTTTGAGCCGCAAATCAGGAAGATCATTGAGCAAATCCGTCCAGACAGGCAAGTGCTGATGTGGAGTGCTACGTGGCCGAAGGAGGTGAGAAATTTGGCGGAGGAATTTCTCGATAATTACGTGCAGATCAACATTGGGAGTCTGGGACTGGCGGCCAATCACAACATCCTGCAGATTGTGGATGTTTGCGAGGAGTACGAGAAGGAGGGGAAGCTGATGAAACTCCTGGCGGAGATCTCCTCAGAGGGTGAAACGAAAACCATCATTTTTGTGGAGACTAAGCGTCGTGTTGAGGAGATTTCGCGCATTATCAATCGCAACGGCTGGCGCTCGTGCTCCATTCATGGTGACAAGTCACAGCAGGAGCGCGACTACGTGCTCAATTCATTCCGTAGCAACAAGCACGGTATTCTTGTCGCCACTGATGTCGCCGCACGTGGATTGGGTGAGTACCAAATTGTCCGTGAATGAAAAAGGATCGATATAGATAATCAAAAAGAAAATAATTTGAGAGAGAACCTCCTGACACAATTGCCGGAGGAATCCTTCTCGTCAGTCAGATGTGTGGCCGAGATCTGTGATAGAAAAAAGAAATGAAAAGAAAGAAACCCCATAATTTGACTCTCTTGTTGTCTCAACCCACAAAATTCCTCAATTTATCTTGTGTCCGGAGCAGGATGAGTGACAAAGGATTGGATTTGCCGAGAGATGTATGAGTAGGGATGTGCACTGATGTGAGACATTTTATTTTCGGGAAAATAGTGATTAATATGGAATATATTTTTTTTTGTTGATAATTAGTGTTTCTAGCGCAAAGAATGAATATTTTCTAGTGTCAGCGTAGTGGAGTTTTGCAAGGTAGCTATAGTTTATCGTAAGCTACTTAACAATGACTTAACCCATTAGAGCATATCGTATCATGGTTTGATTTGTAATACATTTTTGAATTCATGAAGTCTAGTTCGGGCTAAGAGTAAACTTTGAGACTTTTTAAGCGCTCAAATGAAGTAAAACAGGATTCAGTAGGGTGGGTTCACCACTAATGGCCACCTAAAATCAATCGTTATTTGAATAAGTTCTAAAACAAATTATTAGGTATCCCAGTAGTTTTCCAGCAAATCTCTGGCAAATTGTGCCATAAAATGATACTGTAAGTCCTGTAATTACTAAATTAAAAGTAAATGAAAATTTGAGAGGATTATTCGAAAATAATGATCGGTAACAATCGAACTAGTATACATGGTACTTTCGAAAAATGCATTTATCCGGTTATTTTTATTGCCCCGACACAAAAATGGCAATACTGTAATCCAAATGTTTATCCGTTTATCTGTTTATCCGTTTATCCGTCTGTTATTGACCTGGAGGCCAAACGGTTGCAGATAGAGACTCCGGGTCTATGGGGAACCCCCCCTAAAGTCGACCCAGAGATCAGGACCAGGCCCTTCATTTTTTTAAAAAGCCCCCCTATCCCCTATAAAAACATGTTTTTTTGGTATATCTCGAAAACGGCTCTAACGATTTTTTTCATTTTCACATATGTTTTGTAGAATCACTAGACGCACTTTTCGTCCATACATGCCAATGACCTTCATACATTCCGTCTAACGGTTTTTCAAGGTCAAATGTTTGAAATTCACTTTTCAAAAGTTTTACTCGCCCCAGACCCATCATGTGGGTACTCATTTGAAAGGTCTTTGAATTTCCTACAATCCTAAACCGGTTTAAACTTAAACCGGGTTTAAACCAGTTTAAAGCCGGAAGTTGTTTTCGAGTTTTAACCCCCTCATGCGGGTATTCATTTGAAAGGTCTTTGAATTTACAACTCATATAGACCACTTTTAGAGCAGTACCAAAAAAGTTTGTATAACACTTTTAGACCACTTTTTTAAGGTCAAAAGTTTAGAACTATCTTTCAAGGATTTTACTAGCCTCAAACCGATCAAGTGGGTACTCATTACATTTTTTTTTAATTTCATCAAACCCATTCGACAAGAAAACAACAGACTTTATAATCTCACTAACTCCCTCTTTCCTAAACGCAACGTGTCGGGGCACTCCGCCAAGTCTAAACTTGGCAATCACTTTTTTAGACGATATCGTGTTTCTTAATTCTCGTGCAAAATTAGATTTAATAGCATAAGGGAAAGCTTTGAGGCTTCGCACACTCTTCCGCACACGACGGCTTCGAACATTCTATGTGAGTATATATTGGAGTGTTTGTAAGCTGTTGTGTACCGACTAGTGTGCGAAACTTCAAATATTTCCCCTAATTCGAATATTTTATTATAATAAGGCGATTTTCCTCACAAAATACTCTCAAACGAATATTGGGAAATCTTTAATTTCTCTCGATTTTTATTTATATTTGACTAAATAGGATAACTCTAATGGGTTAAAATTTCATTAGGTGTTTTATAAAATTTCACTGCAAAAATTATTTGAAAAAGAAGGAAAAAAAATACATTCATAAAATGGAGTGTTTGTGATCAGTGGATAGAAAGTTTGTGCGATTATTTCATTGTGAGATGAAGTGAAAAAAAAATGTTAGCAACATCGATACTTGTACATCTTTCCAACCATTTTCATGTGGATTAATTTAAAAGAAACAAAATAATCCAACAAGAAGCGCTCGATTAATCCTGCTGGTAGAATTTTATTAAGTGAAAAAGAGACATATATATAGACATATTGGTGATGTTGAGAAAATGCATCACCGGAAGTGTCAGCAAGAAAGGGAAGATATCTCTTGGAGAATGTTCACACACACACATCAAAAACTACTTACTGTATCAATATCTTCTGACTGATATAATTTTATAATCAACTCAACGTTATAGCTGCTCTTGATGGCAATATTTCCAGTATTCACGCATTTTATACTTTTGTAAGGTGTATAAAATTTAACCAAAGTTAAAAGTTTGAATGGGTGAATGAGTCTTTTTTCGTTGTTTTTTATTTATTCCTTTGTATTTAGGAAGAGATATGATAAGTATTACGTGTGAAAGAGAAAGTGTGAATGATTTTCATTTCAGCATGCGTGAAAACATCTCTTTCACGTACTTCGTTATAAGAGGTCCGTGAGATATGGGTTTTGAGGAACAGAAGAGGATCTATATAGGGACAGGATTGAGGTGAAAGGACAAATATTTATTGATGCATCGAAATCCGTAAGTTATGAAAATATTAAATGTTTTATTATTTTAATATATATTTAATGGTAATATTTGAGGGAAAAAAAAATCCTCAAGCAAAAAAAAAACAGTGAATACTGGGAACCTCTTTAAAAAAAAATCTTGTTGCGGTAGTGTTAAAAATATAATCAAATATTTATTAAAAAGAAAAATTATTCTAAAATCCTACAAAAAAAATTGGTTGATCCAGGAGTAGTAAAAAAAATATCCTAAAAATATTTGACTATAAAAAAATCACTGCGGCAAATTAGGTGGAAGAAAAAGTGCAGTTTGCAGTTGTTGTGTGGCAAATAATGTTAGGGAAAAAGTTATATATATATATATATATTTGTACAATTGCTCTTTCTCCAAATGCGGATATATGAACTTTTTTGAAGTGCTGACGCGCGTCTACGCAAGAAAAGGCATTGATTGTGGTTGAAGAGTGACGCAATTTTGATGTACTGACGCGATACAAGTTAAAAGTTTCTCAATGGAGACTTTCTTGTGAGAACTCTATAAATCATCCCCAAAAGTGCCTTAAATATTTTTTTTATTATAGGAAAAACAAAAAATAAAAACAAATTATTAGTTGATTATGATAATTCAAACAAAAAAAATGAGTTGAGGGAGGTGATTTTGCAACTTCTCATCAACGATCAAAGTGAGATACAGACTCCCGGCCAATAATTTTGACTGACCCAATTATATATATGTTTACCCTGAATGACATGAACATTTTTTTCATATGTGCATTTAAAAACAACAAAAAATTTATTTATAGTGTTAAGAATATTTAATTTTTGGTTTTAACATTAATTTTATGAAGGAGAATACCAAAATTTATCATGTTCTGTTGTCTGATTTCTACGAAGCTTCTCTCTTTCTGTGGGATTTTCCCCTTAATAATTTTCAAGGCTATATATAATTAATATATATTATTATATTATACTGATAAGATAAAACGAAATATTTTTTGTAGATGAAGGTATGTATGACAAGCTTAATTTTTTCTTAATTAACTTTATAAGTAAGGAAAAGGGGGAAAAAGATTATTATTATATTTTCTCCACAGTTGAAGGGAGAGAAGGCAAAGAGAGAATTCTGACTACGCTACATATTGTAATCTCTTTCATGCTAGGATTATATTTAAAAAAAAAGCCATTTTTAGTTTTATTTTCACACTCTTTTTTATTAATTTTAGAAATGTAAGATGAACAAGATTATTTGTTGTTTTTATCCAACTTGATTTCTTTGTCGTTGATATTTTTGTTTAATTTCGTCTGTGCGCAAAAGTAATTGAATTATTTGTTGTGTTTCGCACCTGAACCTCCTATAGATGTGGAAGACGTGAAATTTGTAATCAATTATGATTACCCATCGAATTCTGAAGATTATGTTCACCGTATTGGTAGAACTGGACGTTCTAATAATACGGGAACAGCCTATACGCTGTTTACGGGCCAAAATTCGGGAAAAGCGGCTGATCTCATAAGCGTCCTCCAGGAAGCCAATCAAGTGAGTTATTCTTTAATGCTTTAATAAGTCGAAAATAGGGGATCTTTGTATGAAATTTTTCAAAAGGGGTGGAGGGGGCTATCCCCTGTAATATTAAATTACAGGGTACATTACTCCAATCAAACCCTTCATCCAGTGTGAGGCGCTACCGCTTCACCTTAGTGATAACAACTGGAAATTCTCGGAAACATTCGAAACTTTGTATGAAAGGTACTAATAGGCCATGATGTGGTCTTCTCCTAGAGTATGGAGCTGCGAGAGAAAGTAAGAG
>CAKKOB020000367.1:14397-48084 GCA_918844115.2 Phlebotomus perniciosus | reverse complement strand
TTACGGTCAAAAAGACGTACACCACTTCCAGCACTTCCATATTTTGTATTAAAGCTCCCCAAAGCTCCAATTGGGAAGCTTTCACCCTATATATTTTATTTTCCATACTAAAACCTTCTAAAACTTTAAGAAAGCTTTCTATATCTTTTTATGAAAGCCTTCTAAAACTAAAAAAAGGCTTCCTAAAGCTGTTTAAGAAATCTGCAAAAGCTCTTTATAAGTTTCAAAAGCTTAGCGAGTACTTCAAAAGCTCTAAAAATATCCGAAAGCTTTACAAATTCTGCAGAGCTTTGCAGCAATTTAAGAAAGCTTTGAGCTAACGAACTTTTTTAAAAGTTCGGAAATTACCTTAAATCTTCTGAAAGTTTTTAAAAACTCTTAAAAAAAATCTTATTCTGTTGAAGAACTTCTCAAAGGTCCTGATATTCCTTGGATGTTTTCGCCATTGCTTCGATTTCTATCAGCATTTCCACTTCCAAAAACGCTCACGCACTTCCATTCAAGTGTACACCACTTCTAACTATAATATCTCCACCTTGATATAATTTCTTTTTAAAAGCGTTCTTCAATATTTACGACACAACCATCTATAGACAATATAATTGGAGAAATATGAAGAAGAATGGATCAGTGATGGTGACTTGAAATATTATTGTGCAAGATACGCCATTCTACTCCATTTCCCTGATCAATTATTCAATAACTCATACGTCGAGATGAGAATTTATGGGTGAAAGAGCTTTTAAAATTACTTATTCAATAGTTTCCCTCCATCTCAGCTGTTCTGTCTCGTAAAAAAATATCATGATAAATCTCCTTTTTCCCTCCAATTGGAGACCTTCATGCCCACACCCACGTGATCTCCAATTTCCGCATGACTATGAATTTTGCGAATATGGAGAAAAATATAAAGCTCAAAATATATCGCACCTTTTATTGTTATATTAAAATGCTATATAGAATGGGAAGTATATCTTCTCAATAACGGGCTTGTTGTGCGATTGAAACAAGGATTGAAAATATATAACGTTCACCCTAATCTCTTGCTGGGCTTTTGGTGGTGCACAATTTCCGTTTTGTGGGCGAAAATCATTCTTGGGCCGTCAATTATTGACACAGGATGATGATTGATGCGCTTTTGCGTGGCCCAAAATGATCGTGCAAAGGGAACATTAACGTGAAATTTGATGCTCCATTTGTTTCTCAAGTTAGGAGATGAGCCGGTGGGTGTTTATCAAAATAAATGATTATTTTACAGACAAATGTCTGATGGTATAAATCGTGGCGGGAATAGCCCTAAGTGAAACTGCATTGTATTGTTAAAAAAGTTTTTGCCCGCTTTCCACTATCGTTCCGCAGTGGCCGGAATAATTCATTCCACCGTCACTTGTTGTGGTCATAAATGTGAGAATTTGATTTATTAATTTCGAATGTCGACGTCATTACTCTCCCGGTTTCTCGCATTTCAGTCTCTGGGGGTGTGTAATTTTCCTCTTTGTTTAACACACTCTCGATAGCCGACAAAAATATATATGTATATATGTACTAGAAACTTTACTTTACAAGGTCTCGAATCTGTGCGGGGGTTTGGCGGTACACACGAAGAATTTAACACTGGGCTGAATTTTATATTAAACAGGAATAAAACTTGGTGAAAAACACCACCAAGTGAATGAGCAGGGATGGTCATCAAATTTGCAAACTGCCGACCAATTTAGACTTTATTACTCTAGTTCACGCTATGAAAATGATAATAATATTCACCGGTTTCAGGGAGTTTTTTTTCTAAATCATATATATGTAAGAAATGATATATTATGATAAAATATATATTTTTCGTTCAAAGGCGTTGAAAAGTATATAAAGGTGTCTTATACTGATCATAACAGTTTCTAAACAATTCTTTTTTTTACAAATTTTCTGAGTTTCCCTCTAGTCTAAAATATGAGGGATTATTCAATGTTTTTTTTAAAGCATTGCGTGTGTTTTTCTCACTTTTTCGAGGGCATTTCCATGCAAAAAGTCTCGTCTCAATGTTATACCTTGTATGAGTTTTTGTGAGCGTGGTTCTGCGGGGACAAGAAGCAATGAAAAAGCTCTTCGTACCTATAGCTAAAAATAGCGATGGATGCCATTTCATGGATCTATAAATGTCAGTAAGGTGAATTGAATTTATTCATGTGGAAAATTGACTTCAATATTGTCTCAATCAAAGTATCGTCTTCTTGAAGACGTGCTACAGCAGGAGACATGGCAAGATGAAATTGTCAACCATCAAGCTTTTAATTTAGGTTTTTTTTTCACATCTCACAAACACCGAGTGTGTCTAATGCTGTAAATTTAAATGCATACAATTTTCTATCTGGTGAATTCGCATGATTCGTGAGATCTAATTACAAGAGAGTTTGCATGTCTCATCGTCTAAAATTTGTTTGCGCATTATATTACCACTGTTACGATGGTGAGATGACAGTAAAATATGACATAAAATGAGAGATCCAGGTATGAGAAATGAAAGAGATATGAGATGAGCACCAAAACTTCTTCATCAAGATCCTAACATTATTTTCATTTCTATTTCTTCACGTCCTTGCCATGTCTTCAGCGAGAAGTAAGACTTTTACATGTCGTTAGTCCACAAAAATGAGGGATACGCGAAGAAAATGTGCTTGGCATAAAAAGGGTTACAATATCTACACCCCACTATGAATATTGATTTTTCCGGCTCTTGCTATATCTAGGTAATATCACATTTTACATAGTGGCGCCTAATGGGATTTTTGTTCTAAGTTTTTTGGCCTTTTTGCTCAAACACGTACCTACCCAATTGGGTGCTCAAGAACGACCAAGTCATGCTCAGAGAGGGTTGAAGTGGTCCCAACTGAAATTTCATCTATCACGAGTGAAATTTCTTGGAGTTTATTTTAAAGTAAAATCACCACTTAATGATATCTTGTCTCAGGCATTTACCCACTACTTATATCGCTTATATCGTATTTGAGTTGAAAGCACTGTTAAATGTTAGAGTCTTATGTGAAGATGTTTCTAAAAAATGAGAGCTTTGCTCAAGACTTGCATCAAAGCCCTAATGAACACGTACTTTGCTGCTTCATTCAGGCTTTACTCCGATCTTCTCATAAATTAAAACTTTAATAAAAATAAAATCAAAGTGCAAATTGGAATTCAAATCACCTTTAAAATAATCACTGCTTCTAATTAAACTTTAAATGATTGTTTTGCTTATAGGGGTTTAAACTGAAATGAATCGATTCACTTTTATGCATAAGAAATTTTCCATATTTCAAAACTATGTTTGTCATCTGTTCTATATCCTCCTTTCCTACGGATTTCTGTGATAAATTTCTCAACGAGTATATATGGAATGCCTAAGGAATAATAAAAAGCAAGTCAGCTTACCCAAAGTGTCTCTTCTTCTGCTGATGATTGGCAAGTTGTCTGTGACAGTGGAAAGCTCTGTCGCAAACATTGCAAGTCAGGGATTCATCTGCAATGCATTAAAATATATAAATTTTAGAAAGATAGAATACGAACATACATTATTAATGCCACAGAATATTTCACCATAAAGCTTTCAAACTTTCAACGATGACTTTTAGGGTGACAATGTCCAAAATTGAGTATTTCAGTCTTCATACATTTTTGTTCACCAGATGAAACATTTGGGGTGCTTTCGTTACAGAAATTTACCGCATTCTTGCCTCAACCCACATGTTCGTCCGTCAGTTTGTGAAATATTCGCGGGTGGAGCGGAAGAAAAAATTCAAAATCCCATTTATGTCAGAATTTATTTGTAATAAAAATTTCCTTGGAGTCATCCAGTATGAGCGGTGGCAAATGAAAGTGCCTCCCTCGCACACAATGTATGAAAATCATAAAATTCTCGTGGGAAAATATTGCCAGCGAAGTACTTTGCTATAGTCTCATAGATCCTGCCAACGAGGTGTTCTCGTGCGAGGGAGCAGATGGATCATGAAAAAGTGATCCGAAAGTACTTTCGACAGGCGAGACAGATATCTCAAAGCGGTTTCTTTTTATCTCACGAAATTTCACTCTCAGCTACATATTGTCAAAAAGACGTTATCATTATAATCCCTCGAGTGCGTCATAGGGTCCTTATTTGACAAGAAACACGTAAGAGAAACCAAAAGTATAAAGGAAAGTCTCTAAGACATGAATTTTCTGTCAATCATTTTCCATAATTGGTTCAGTTTTTCTTAAACAGGAGTACATATTTCTAACTTCATTGATGTAAAATGATGTTAATGTTTTATTGTTTCAACCAATTTATTTTGTTGTTTGTCTTCTGCGCAAGTAATTCACAAATCATTCATAAATTTTTCCATCATGCCCCACAAAGATTTTCATATAAGTAGATATCCTTTTCCATCCATCCTCAGCAAATATATTCCAGCAATGGAGCATGAAAATTGACTCGCAAGATAAACTTCGGGAGAGTCAACACAATTATATACACAAAACTTCAAAGTGGTACAAGATAAACTCAACAAATCACGGAGAAAGACAGCTTCAAAGATGAATTTCAGAACATGCACAAACCACTACCAGACTACCTCACTATCCAATCGATTGGCATGTAAAAGTGCTATGGAGGAGTTTAAATGACAAAATCACAAACTCTCCAACCCAAGCCATATACTTTGATATTATATTTACGTGGAGCGAGGCGAGCAACTCTCGTTTGAGCTTTTGCAAAACTTTGCTTTCCTCTTCATCAATGTGTATTTAGGCATTTCCTATGCAAACATGTGGTCGATCTCAATATTTGACTTTCCCCAATGTTTGCTCCACTAATCCCCATACTTAATCCCACGTGTTATTGCGTAATTGTTTATCAACTGGAAAATATCGAAACATAAACTTACACTCCCAAATGCTGTGGGTAGAATTTAGGCAAAAATGTGAGAGAAATATTATGCAAATATAGGATTATAATCGAGAAATATGGCCAAGCATTATTCATTGGGCAGCTAAAGCTCTTAAATTGTCAGAAAGTAACATGCTCATTTTTATAATGGAGTGTTAAGTGGATGAAATAGACCGTATTGTCTGTCAAACAAGGAGCTGCCACTTGCAAAAATATTCAGAAAGAGTTTCGCATTTACTGAGCGGTTAGATTAATAATAAAAAACCAGCAATTTCGCAAAAGGCTTAAATTTCTCTGTCACTTCCAAAAATATATTCTGGGAAAAATTAAGGTAGATCTATTAGATAGATTAATTAAGCAAAATTGATATATTAATTATCAAAATACAGCGCAAATTGTATCTGCTATTGGTTTAATTTATTGGAATTAACTAATCTCATTCAGACTGAAACTTCAACTAATTGATTTTCTTTCCGAGAAATTAGATACAACTCTTAAGACGCTCAATTTAAGTTATAATAATCGTGTCTGAGGAATCTATAAGCCATGCACGAATTTCCAAAGGCAACAATTCAGAGCACGATCTGTATCAATAATGTGCCTAATTGATTCTCTCGTTAGATGATTGAAAACTCATCAACTAAAGCTCAACTTGAATTTGTCGTCGCTTTGAATTTCATTAAAAATTCCACCATCAATCATCATTCGAGAATAGCGAATCCATTAGTCACTATAGTTGGACAAATGAGTGGATGAGAGGCTGGAGCTTTCACCAGGCGCCTCCACTCACATTGAACCATTTCGTTTTTACGATGGTGATTAACTTCATCTAATGGGCAATATGCAAAGTATTATATCATGAAGGTCCTGTTTACTTTGTCAGCAACCGTGCGATAATATCCCTGGAATTTTCAATTGCCTTCAATAATGTCATTAGGGTTTTTGAATAATTCAGCAGAAAGTAAATGTGCAAGTGTTGCACATTCTGCAGCATATAGGGTGTATATAATGGTGTGTGTTAATTTAACTTGGGTCGCAGAGTTTGTACCCTCTCTAACTAATTTATGTACTACCACAATGAGAATACATTATGCGGCGTACAATTTCGAGATTATTTGCTGAGAAAAGCGATCCCAACTGGAAATGTAATTAAACACGTAATACGTGTAAAAGGACGATAAATCACTATTTTACCTGACAATGTGCTCTCTCTTTCAAACATATAGGAATACTTTGGTTTTGGACAAACAAACACATCATTTTGATGGCTTGAATGAATTTTCAAGTTAGAATAGGGCAAACATATTATATAAAGATTCCTGAAAAATTAGCCTATCCAACATCAAAGGTTAAATTGTAATTTTCTATAATGGAATTCTCCTGCATGAATTCATTTTCAATGTGGGAGTGATTAGGTATCTATAATATCTCTTGTTGGGTTGGAAACATTGGAGCAATTTCATTTTGGCATTGTTTGAGAATTTCTGTGGCAAGGTATTGTTCGATTGTATTGTTTTGCCTTCCAATTAAAAGCATCTGAGAGTATAGATACACTGTGAAGAACACTCAGATAAATAGAGTTAATTCATTTTATGTTATGCATCAAAAGCAAATTAATTTATAACTTTTATTAGTAAATTGTTGTTTATAAACTTTTAATAAAACTTATAATGTATTTTTCTGTCGTGTAACAATTATGCATATGAGTGAGATTATTCACTTGCGGGTTTCTCTGATATTTTACGTGATTTACGTGGTTATATATATGTCCCAAAACTCTGACTCCAATTCAATACAACATATCCTGTTATTTTAATATAAATATGTCTTATCAAATATGTATATTATAATAATAACCTCGAATTAGAAAAAAAACATGCAGATATTTCTCCTTCAGGATTAAAACTCTTTTGTCCCTCCTTTAATAAGATGTTTGGATGAAAACTTTATTGAATCGTGAAGGAGCGATTGGATTGTCTTTGAGTCAATTCGTAAATTTCAAAAATACTTTTGAAGCGATAGCACTCGCAAAAATATTAGGAATGCCTTTGATGTTTAAGGAGTCAAAAATATTCCTTCAATTGAGAGCTCTTCCACTCGTAAAATCCAATCTTTGAGCACAGCATCCCACACATGGTTAGTCCTCTCTCCACATGATTCAAAACCTCTGTGAGATTAATGCAATCACTTGAGATCGAATGTTTGTGAAGGCATTTTCTATCCCGTGGAGCAATTTATACAGACATCTACTCGGTAATCACCTTGCTCCTCTCCTATCCCCCATCGATTACCCTTTTGTCCGCCCCGTCGCTCCATGAGAAGGGCAAACACATCAGGATAGTGTCTATTCGACTGTGAATAATGGGAAAGTGGACGGACAAGCGACATGGGAAATTCGGGTGGGTATTGAGAAAATTAAGACTTTCACCGAGAAAAACTTATTTGGCCTGAGTGGTAAGAGTCTCTGCGGAGGAGGAGGAGGTGTGAAAAGAGGCGGAACAGGAGTTGGAGGAGCCACTCTTACACGCCTCATCAATCGCACTTGTTTTCTTACCGTAGTCCTCATCGTCTGACATGGCCATTGCTTGAAGTCGGGCGATAGTGCTATCGTCATATCTCCGATTTCGCAGTATTTGATTCCTCATCGTCTGCTCCAGCTCCAGCTCCGAGTCCGACTCCTCAATATTGCCGTCTGTGTCTCTTATACCTGGCGGACCTTTTGTGCCATCACATGGACAATTATCGAAATCAATTAATGATGTCTCAGTGGCTGCAGGCATGTCACGTCTCATGGAGTTGTTGTCATCCGATTCCACACTCAATCGGCCATAAGCCTTTCGTGGGGGCCTCGGGTTGTTTTTATCTGCAACAAGAGAATAAGTTATTAAACTTTTCACTTGAAGCTCATCCCACTGATTTTGCCTTCAAGAGAAATGGAAGATATTTGTTGATTTTTCATGATATACCAAATAGAGTAAATTGGCTTCCCAATGAATTATGAAAATAATTGACAAATTAAGCACAGCAATAGCTTAAATTAAAATGGAAATTCAGATTGTCATCATGGAAAATATGCTCAATTTTGATGATTCATGCTATATTTACCGCATGAAAGGCACGAAACAAATTTTGATCAATTTAACAACGTACAAAGTGTAAGTATAAATTCATGCATATTGAAAAACTTTATTGAAAATTGTTGTTTGGATTTCCCCCGTATAACTGTTTGAAGTTTGAAATTCGAAAATGTAATTGTTTTACTTTGTGTGGGATTACTTCACAAATATTGTTCACTTGTTTGAAAGATAATTTTATAATAAGCCACAGTTAAAATTCTATAAAAGAAATGATCTAATTCTTTGAAGAATTTTTGTCAGTGATTTTCTCACCACTAATA
Organism: Phlebotomus perniciosus; assembly: GCA_918844115.2. Classification (NCBI taxonomy): domain Eukaryota; kingdom Metazoa; phylum Arthropoda; class Insecta; order Diptera; family Psychodidae; genus Phlebotomus; species Phlebotomus perniciosus. The sequence continues at coordinate 39,781 of CAKKOB020000367.1, read as the reverse complement.
AAGTATTGCCCCATTTTTTTTCACCCGCAAGTTATACAACCCTTTTAATCTAACCGTAATCCTCCAATTTCCCTTCCCTCAAATTTAAAGTGTCAGGAAAAAGGAGCCACGGAGAGGTTTCGGAAAAATATGTGAAATGGGATAAGCTTGGGTGGATTTTATTGTCAATTTTTCTTATAACCTTTGGTCAGTGAGGCGAATTTCAATGCTCTCTCGTGTTGACTGAAAATTCCAAGCCCAGGAACTTGCTGATAAATGACACAAGAATCCCCAAAACCCTGCGTGGAATCTTTACAGAACAGTTGAACGAGTTTTGCAGTAATTCTCAAGAGGAATTCTTTATCAATTTGTAGGGCATCTGTACATGTATATGTCTCCCGTAAAACCACATGAGGAGCTTTAGAGGCCATTGTCGAAAACCCCTTGCATGTTTTCCACATGTGACCTGAGGTGACCTTCTTCAACTTGCCATTCTGTTCCCATATGATGTCTGTGATTAGGCTTAAATATAGCGATAATTCTGTAAAGGATTAGGATGTCCTCTCCAAATACGTCTTTTGGCCGTTTCTCAGAATATTGAGATGATATCGAATTCAAACACTCGCTCCATCACAGATAGGCTTAGTGAAAGGACCAAAATGCCTTCAAGGCGAATTCCTTTTTTCCTGAAGTTTTCCTCATAAGCCACTGATTGCCTAACATCAAAAGTTTCTTTCGTGGAAAATCAATTTACGAGAGACACCTTGAACCCGTCATGAAACTGAAAGTTTGGATTTTCCACAGAAACGCCAAGCTTGTCAACTCTATCATTAATTATTCAGCTGAAGTGAAAATAAATCTCGGTTTTCCAATTAACTTTTTGCACTGCGGCTTATGCTAAAACATCACATACATTCACTCATTTTTTTTATTGTTCCACACTTGATAATAAATCTCTGGGCAATCAGGAAGTGAAAAAAGTGGAAGATTTTTTGTAGCAAAAAATAAAACAAACAAGACCCAAAGCATATAGAACAACATGAGCGAAAATATAAAACAACAGCGGAAGTTTGATAAATTTGCATCACGGATTTCTGCAACTCCCAATCAAGTTAATTTCTTGTATGCAATAATATGTATAATAGGTATAATAGTATTCTGTAGAGTGAGAGATAGGGAAATTTGATCAATAAACTATTGTATGTATTTTCATCCCCTTTCCACAGCATCCGCTGAAATTTAAACAGAGTTAACGGTAGAGCGCCTAAACATGAGTTAGGATATTAATTATTTTGCATGTGGTGAAAGCCTGGAAATATTGAATTTATTTGCATAAAGTCGGTGTTGTGGAACAGCACATGAGAGATTACCATGTCATGTATGCTGTAAATTCAATCGGGAGCTGTCTATTAAAAATTCTATGCATTTTTACGCGAAAGAGCGCTTCTGGAAGCTAAGCTTATACAACAGAGTTTGTATCAAATGACCGCAACATTATTATGCTGTCTATGTCACTCCATGTCAATTTATCCCATTCATATATCTTGAAGGATAAATAATTTTCCTCCATGTTCGTTATCTCGCCCTTTTTGTAGACCTCCTTTCACGCTAAATTAGATTATATAATTATGAAAGTTTCTTGACAGTCAGATGAGGCATATTTGCCGAAAGAAAAGCTCGTGCGTGGGAAGGTGGGTGAAAAGTTTTGGGCAACATAGCACCGCGACAAAAGTGAATTTCGCGGTTAGAGAGCTTTGGGGTAAGCTTATTTATACAATCACTTCATTTTGCTCTCAGAAGCCAAAATATCTCTATTTATACAGAATTATCGCGCAATGTTGAGGCAAAAAGTGAATTTAATTTGTTGCAGAGTAAATTATGGTGAAATACGAAAAAGCTCACTTCACTTGAAAGCTAAGAAGATAGTATGTCTTCACATTTTTGCTAATTAGACTACAGATAATTACTTTTGAGAACATCAAGTCCAATAAACTCCAATCATCGTTGAGTATCTGCATTGACGTCACAATCGACTCTTGATTAATTTTCCATCAAAAGATCTAATGGGTATATAATATAGGATATATATCGGATACTTTTGACTGGATGCAGAGTAAATATTTTAACTAAAACATAGACTAACCCATGATAAAATTGTTTTTTAGATAACAAAAAATTAGTCAATATTTTACATTAAATTCATTTTGCACTCTGTCGTTGCATGAAAATTGGTGTGTCTGAGTAAAAATATTGAATAGATGCTATCAGTTAGCAGAAGTAATTTTATTTTTTCAACAAAATCACGAGACATCGAGAAGCGAAATTTTAATACGGTTGATAAAATCGAGAAGAAAACTGTTGGGGCATTATGGTTGAGTTATAAAATGTAACAGGAGTCCTGTTTGGATGGAAAGGTCATAAGCGATGGAGAAAGTGAGGGTGTGCCATTAAGGAAAAGCAGAATTACTAAATATAAAGTGGTCCGAAATGAGGGAAGTTAAGCTTTGGGGAGAAGAAAAATAGTTTTCTTTTTTTTTGCCACTTCGGATGGGAAAGAACAACAAGAGGAGACAGCATAAGAAAATTTTACTATGTTATGTATTGAGAATGTTTTTATTATATCTTTGGAATGGTAACAGCAAGAATTACGAACCTTTTAACAGATTAGCTGCATTAATTTTTAATTAGTTTTGCTTGCAAAATAGATCCTATCAGGAGTCTTATTGTCTTCCTCTGAAATAGGAATTTCAATCTTTCGACAAGTTTATCCCATTTTATATTCTATTTCAGCTGTCTTCATTGTAATGAAATAAAGATTCAAGGGAAAAATGAAAACGGGAGCTTTCAATAGGAAGTTTGAAAACGGAATTCAACCTTTTGTACTCAATTTCATGCTAAAGTTTTTTTTCTTTGCCAAACATCCTTCAAGGTATGCTTGTTTCTCTGACTTGTTTGGCAAGGGGCGCTGCAAGGCCCTCGTCGTGGACCGCCGTCTAATCACCTTTTCATTTACAAACAGGTTGGTTCGCGACCATTAAATTAAATAGACATTAAATAGACCGACAACTCTATTAGTAGCTTCCATCACTATCATGGCGGAAAAATACAAGTAAAGGTGAAACCATTATGGGAAGTTGTGGGATATGCATACAAATTTATAATAAATTTTGTAGAGCGACAATTTAAAAGGATTTTCAAAAACTGTTCCCTCTCTATTGCAGAAGGAGATTGAGAAAAGGAGGAAATACGCGTTATTTTTGACTTTTCCATCCTTTCACGATTGTAAAGCAAATTTCTCTATATCATGAATATGACTCAATAAATAATTCATTCACGTAGAGATTAGCAAACACGAGGGTATAAATAAATATTTTCATTTGCTCATGCAACAAATTATGGGAAAAGTTGTTTGCCTTTAGGATTGTGTAAGTGAGAGATTTGCCAAAAATAGTAGAATTAATTGCACACAAATATTTCTCCTCAGACTCCGGAAATTCCTTCCCAATGGTCTCATGTATTCATTAGGAAATTATTTTTCCTATCCAACTGTTATCCAAATATAATCTGTGAACAAGATTAATCCATCTTTAATGTCGCCTCATCCCCCTAATCGTCGTTACATCGGAAAAATGCTGTCTCTAAACATTATGCTAATAGAGCCAAAGCTGAAAAATTATTGATTAGACATTGTAAGGTCTTATATATACATCTATATACATATGCTTGTCGACAGAGTGTGTGTATAAGAGGAAGAGGTTGAAAGGTGAGTGAAATCAATAATCATTCACACAGAGTATTGGAAATAACTCAATTGGAAAATATTTATTGAGAGCTTATGTGAACACGGGGATGATACTTAATGCCTTTGTACAGTTGTTCCATTGCAGATGTATTTGAATGGAGTCGTAAAAATAAAACTGCTTACAAAGAATTCGACTTGAGCAAAATGACCCTATTATTGCTGCACGATAAAAGTGTGGGGAATGTAAAATAAATGAGGAAGTAATAGCATATAATTCAGGAATTCGAAAGCCTGGAATTAAGTTATGCAGTTAAGCTAGAAAGTTTTACAAATACCGCGCCACAAACTATTTGATACTGCATTCTGTAAATCTCCTTTGCTCGTTGATTGTGAATCGATTTCAAAGCTTTTTCATGTTTTCCTGAAATCAATATTCTCTGGGTTTGAACATTTTAGCAACTTAATCGTAAAAAATGGTATTTTGATTGATTGTTTTTTCTTTTGAGAATCCTTTCACGATTTGTGGGTGGTTGAAAATTTTAAACTAGATTTTCTATATTATCGATATTATCACATCGTTGAAAGCAATTTATTTTAGGAAATCTCAACACAAGGCTTAACCCATCAGAGCTTTGTAGCTGAGAAATCTCATGGATCTCGTACCCGAGATCCATAAGGCTATAAATTCAATTTTCGCACTATTTGCCGACATCAATTGAGCTTGAGAGTAAATCTCCTGGAGATTGTCATTAAAATTGATGTGGAATATGTAAGGGACACATTATGAATTAATAGCCCAAGGGGTCATCCTCAAGAGTGTGGATAATTCCACTGACAAACAAATAATTTCTAAACTACAGCCTGGAACCATTTCCTTATGCTTCGTTATATCATTTACGACTTTCTGCTACAATGAAGCCACACCAACAGTCACAGAAATATATGCAAATTTTCCAGTAATGCTATAATATTTTGATTATCATCACACCCATCCTTCTCCCACCCTTATAATTTCAGTCTCTCGGCGTATTTATGTACAGAATTTATCTGCTAAATACTCTGTAAATAGACATTACATTTACATACGTGTTTTGGAAAAGCAATGTCTGGAGTGTATGATTTGAGAAAATTATTTCCTTTCTCATGCGTTCTATTAAATTAGGAGCATCTTATGGGGGAAATTTCTCATACAATAATTCCCTGATGTGTAGCATATGAAATGCCGTATATTTAAATGTTTTCACGGAGTTTCGGATACGTCACTTTGGTGGATTTAATTAAGAAAGTATACAGCCATATGTTTTATTTAAATGTCTGCATTAAATTTGAAAGAGTAACATTCTTCTTCAACAAAAAGTAAAACTCCATTGTTGAACTTTAGGTGATATACGGCAAAAAATTCGATGGAATGCTAAATTCTCAAGAACTCTCGTAACTTATGGAATTTTCTTCTTCAGATACCTGACAGGGTTACGAAAAAGGACGCACCGATAGAAGGAAATGTAGAGAAAAGGCATAAATATAATTGAAATGTTATAAAATGAAATTTTGAAAGATACGCTGAGCGTTGTCTTGCATTTATGTAAATAAAATATTCAACGGAGAAATGACTTTATTGAAGAATTTTTTTGTACATACATAAGGTTGGAAAGTAAAAGGTTAAAACAATAGAAAATTCACGAGTCTTTTACAGTATACCTACAGTGAATTCAAAGGTGCTGAAGATACAAAAGTTATTGATAGGCACTGGATGTTACAAAGAGAAATCAAAAATTATTTCCTTTAACATTTTCGATCAGTGGTTTTTTTATATTCAAGATATTTTAGGTATACCTATTGGGAAAATGTATAAAATCTTTTCAATGTTTAGGTAGGTACAACATGGCAAAATATACCAATTTATAAACATACCTATTTGGACGAAATGCCAAATTCCACAAACACTTGAATCAAATAAAATCAATCAAACCGAGTATAGGAGGAAGACTTCAGGAAATTTTCAATAAAACTACAGCAAGATTTCACCCCAAGACAATGCTTGAAACTTGTTTCCGTCGATAAAACAATTTTGTGCTGATTTGAAAGCACTTTCATAAAAATTCAAGTGACTCGGAATAATACAGAAAGTTTTTACCTCAAACCCCAAAAAAGACTCTCCTTATATGTCTTTTCCGTGTTCTGCGTCTTCTACACACACACGGATAATAAAAGGATTATTTGTCGAGTGTTCATTCTTGGTAAGGCAGCCTCTAAACATATTCTGTTGAGGTTCAACGTCCAGGAAAAAGGGGTTGGTTGAGGACAAAAAGAGAAAAGTTCGCAATTTTCGCTAATTTGGCTGCTTTGGAAAATTTTGCGTGTAGGCTAAATCCTTCTGTGACAGGCATTTTCATCTAAAGCCTCCCTTTCACAAGACCTGATAGCATTTCAGTGACAATTTGCCACATTTGGTGCTCCCCTTGTTCTCTAATGATGTCTCGTCATCTCGTTTTCTCTATAACCAAAGGGAGTTGTTAAACTACAAGGGGATTATTTTCGGACTATGTTTGCGACAGACCACGCACCATTTTCCATCGTATATTTGAATTAAGACACTTTCTGTGTGGAATTTTGAGTGGAAAAATGAGAATGAGAAAATGTGTTAAGGCATTTTCGGGTAGGTATTACCCTGCGAAAGCTTTTCTCACTGGGAGGTTTCTAGGCCGAGAGTCGTAGAAAGACAAGCCAGGGAGTGATTTTCTTATTTTCTTCTTTGGGATTCTGTTTGATTTCCCAATCGTCTTTTTTCCTCTCGTCTTCTTTGTGGCGTAGAACAGTGTGTCTCACGTAATATGCGCTTCTTTAAGGATTGCTCAATCAAAAAAAAAATAAGTACAACCAATTTTGGTATAATCATAAATGTATTCCACGCTTTTAAAGGAGAATCTTTGTATTAAAAGGTAATAAGATTAAATTTAATATGAATTAAGTCATTTAGCTAGCAATGATACATTTTGTTTCTACAAATGAGTATTGAAAAGTATGGATTATAGAAGTTGAATAGTATTAGACAAAAGCCTTTCAAACTCAGATTTGCTGGATTAACAGTTTAATATAGCACAGATGTCGCTGTGTAATATGAAGAAAAGAGAGTTTTTTCCTGATTTGAGCCCTATTGCGTTTGAGCGAATGTGGATCCGATTCTTCTATATTTGATACCTTTCACCTTTCAGGCTATAACCCTTTACATTCGACAGCAACGCCCTGTGGCTAATGGGGTTGAAATGGTTGAAATGAAAATCATGCAGAGATGAGCACCACAATAGGAAGCATGGTGTCACGTTTCTAGGTTCCGTAGGTAATTTCGCATCTCGCAGGTTATTGATTTGATTGTGAAAAAATTCAACACAAGTCATCCCCCGAAATTGCCCACCCAGCCATTCAAAGATTTCACCTCCAGCACAACAGCCAACAGATAGAGAATATTGCCATCACCTTATTGCATACGAACGTGCTTTTATACGGTCTTTATCATTTCCCAAATATCCTCTAAAGAATTCAGGAAAGGAGTCTTTCAACTGGAAGAAGAGCAGATACTCATGGCACATTGTAGTGGAAAACCTTTGGCAAACTATGAGAGAAATTCGTGCAATATTATCAAGTTTAATGTATAACATTTAAAAGACGTGGTGGAAATCTCTTGCTTTTGTGATTCTTTGACATGTGACTGCTTTGGCCAAAAAATCACCGGGAAAAGTTTCTCTTTATAGAATACATTGTACTCCATTTTGCTGCCATATAAAAATCATAAAGTCATTATTCATTCATTTTCCTTGGCCTGTGTAAAGCTCGTTTGGGGCGGAAGAAATTTTCATAAAGTCAACTTTGGCAGTGAAGAGGCAAAAGGGATTTCGACTTTGAAGCAGAAAGTCAGAGGAATTGCCCAAGAAGTGACAGGAAAAATTTATGTATATATGGTGGCTTGAGGGAGGATGAAAGAGGAGAAAACTTTCAGCAATTTACATTGTAAATCTAACCAGTTTCCAGGTCATTCATTGTTGCGTCAAAACATTCCAACAGTGAAATCCACAAAATCCCCAAGAGTATATTTTGTTTTTCCTAAGACATCCCCCGTCGAATACATGATTGCAGCAGCCATAACAATATAAATTGGCGTTGTGGGGCGTTGGGGGTGGCCCCCACATCAGAAGAGCTTTCTGCGGAGCTGTATTCATCGATCTTCATGAATTTTTCCCTCTTTTAGTCTTTTCGATATACACACGTGGCAATTTATAGCGTTCAGATGGGGGTATGAGGGGGGTTTCGATGCGTGGTTTCGTGACGAGGAGAAAAAGATCTGGGTGGGATTGTCTGATTTTTCTCTCTAACTCAAATGATGAGGAGATGCGCGGGGGAAAATTAAATGCAAATTCAATTTGAATTTTTCAAAAGCACTCTGTCAAAAAATACGACAGTTTCAGTGCCATGACATTCAGGATACTCATGAATACTTTTTGCCAAATGACACGAAAGGAGGGCCCATAGAAATGCTAAAATAGAATTCATTTTTCTTCATCCTAATTGTCCATTAAAGAGAATATCATCTGGCCCATCTTAAGTAAATTAGCACACACTTTTAATTCATGTTCTATTTTCGACGCACTTTGATGTAACGTTGAAAGAATTTTATCCACCCAGTGATATATTTTGTGAATTAATCAGGATTATCTTCTCAAAGGGGCTTTTAGTCCTCGGCAGCAGAAACTTTTGCAAATTTCTCTTCTCGAGTTTTTTATTCGACCACAAATTGATAATTGGATAAATTGGGAATATTGAAAGCTATATACGCAGAAAGATGTATTCTGCGGTCTTTGTTTCCTCTTAAAGCCAAATAAGGGAAACTTCAGAAGAAAAACTCTCAATTTGGTTTGATATACATATACCTAGCTGTCGTACGGGCATTGCTCAAAGACATCTGATTTAAAAGACAATATTCGGCAGAAAAAATATGTTCAACCGACATTTTTGGTGTTGTTTCTGTCAATACGGCCATTCCTTTTTTGTGTGTGTTTAACAAAGTCTTAGAAAAATGCCAGAGACCTCCCATAAATCAGTCATCTCAAGGAACATTTTGCTTCCAGATAGAAGTGTTGCTCGCAAGTATGATAGTCACATTTCCCGAAATGTGGCAAATTTATTAAAGCGTGTTTGCCTTTACTTTGCCAGATATCATCGCTATAATAGGTCTTTCAAGGATTCATATCAGGCCATATACGACACATTATAAAGAAATATATCTCCACAAAAGTGACACGTACAGTAAACACATCGGACACATATTTTCAACTCCTCGTCATCATTTCATGCACAAAATATTTCCTGTCTCAAGGAACCGTGCCGATATGAGAGTTAGAAATTTTATGAACGAATGATTATTCAGTGGGTGGTTAATTGGAAATCATTTCAACCATTTAAGTTGTAATTAAATTTTACCGATGGGGGCTTCCTAAAATTACTTATAGGAAGTCGTTATACGCGTGTCTTGATGAGCTTACAGTTTTTCATATATAACTTTTTACATGAACATTTGAATAATCGAGATGGGAAACCAAGATATCTGTTTATGAAGAGTGGGTAGGAGCTTTAAGCGACCTACGAGCAGACGTTTTTTTCTACTACTCTTGATACCCTGACATTATATTCCATGACAAGTGAAATATTAAGACTTCCGTTTGGACACTTCCCCACCTCACCTTACTTCTTGATGGTGAAAAGGTCATCAGAATATTTATAAAATTTAGCAAATCATTCTTGATTCATTAATTTTTACTCTTCGTTATGTACAAATATTTACAAAGTATAGACAATTATATGTATAATATCTAATTAAAACATTGATTCCTCCCGGGAAATAACAACCCATGTTACATCTTCAACAATCTAAACCAATTTGTGAAACAACGGGAGACAAATGTAAACTTTTCTGAAGTATAAAAAGTTGTATACTGGATGGGAGAATAGAAGCAATCATATATCATAAATATGATTTTTCCCATTTGAGAATAAATCTCCATGTTGGGTTGAATTTATACGAAAACGATAGCATATTCCATAAAGAGGGCATCAAACACATAAAAGAAGGGCAAGAAATACATATGTTAAATTTTTGATTTGTCCGGAAAGTTATTGTAAAATATTTGTATAATCCCCTCAAAACCCCTTTCTCTGGTGAAATTTACGTAAAGAGAGAATCCTGATAGAGGTTTGGATGATAAATGATATATATATGTAATACTATTAAATTGGAATTAGTGTGATGTAAAATGATCGGAAAGCTTTACATACGGAATATGTCGTAAATCCTTTTATGTAGACAGTCGCATGAGATTTAATTAAAATAGTAATGAAATAAACTGCGTCATAGCGCAACCCTCATTTTACAAGCTCGGGTCCGAGGTATTTACACGGTAAACAAGTAAATGTTTTGCTACAGATTCTCGTTTTACACACTGAGATAAAAATAAGGATATTTTATTTCATACATAACTATTATTATATTTTTATTTTTTCTTGATATGTGCATGTTTAATGTTACATTTCATTCAACTAATCATTTCATTTAAATTTGTTTCTTGAATTTTTCCCAATAATAATTTTAAATTCTTAGGTAACCTACCTATATTCTGTTTTTACCGAATCCTAAATTATTATTATCTTTAGGGAAATGAAAATAAATGAGATGTATCTATCCTAAACACCTTTGATCTAAATCAACCTTTACCAATCTCTATCTCACCTTCTATAATGTCTGTTTTGTCAACATTTGCGCCTTGCTCGTGATTAAATAAATCACCTCTGTTTAAACAGTGTTCGATTTGTTAGCCAAAGACAACAAGTGAGAGAATCCGGATGGAAACTTTGCGAAAATACTTACGCTGGAGGGAGAAATATTAAACAATCTGTCATTGACATGAATTGACTCAATTATAATACAAGCAATTGCTCAATGAAACTAATTTATTATTTTATGCTTTCTATGGCTTCTCTTTTTTAAAATTCAAATGCTAAAAACAAGACCAGACGTCATAAATGGAGGAGAGTAAAAGTTAATGAGAATAAGAAGCGATTTTATTGTACCATGAAAAATTACTAAAATTTACATACGTTAATTGACTCTGCGCCATTTTTTGCGCAAAATTTAAGTCATGATTGTATAATTTCTAATGTGAGGGTTGATTCTCAGTAAAACCTGAAAAAAACTCTGGTTTGGTTTCTCAAGTATATTATAAATTTATAATTTACTTGTATTCAAGCAATATGAAATGATAAATTTTACTGTGTGGTAGGGAACTATCGTTACAAAAGTTAAATATGTACAAACTCTCCATACATGTTCTTTGTTACTACATATCCTCGTTAAAACTCAAAAGCTCACATCTACCTATCGTGAAACCGCAGGGAAAATTCATTAATCATTTTAATATGTGTTGCAGTTTTCTATCCTGGGGAGGTACTTTGTCAGATTATGGATCTATTCTCTCACGTATGAAATTCACATGGAAGTTATTTGAGAATTGTCAACCACTAATTCACATAAACCATTTAAATATATCGCCAAACGGTAATGAAGTCCTTCGTCATACACAAAAGGTGAGAGAAGATTATACGGAATGTAAGCAAATTAAATTACGTACAATAAATTGTAAATCCTACACCAGTTTGTGAGACTCACTGGAATGAGGATTTCTATACATTTCGTACCAGCAGTTACGTCAAAATAAATTGTTGTCGGAAACGAATGATGTCTTTTGTATCTGCCATCCATTGTCAAGGCATTTTTCCTTTCGCCAATTTAAGTTTCATAAAAGCACAAGTATGTGCTAAGCAAAAAATCTGCCGACAAACTGAGGGGGGGAGGTACACAATTTGGAGATGGCTCAAAGTTTTCAGATCTTTTCATAAATGAATAAATACTCATAGGCGTGAAAATAATGGTGAAGATTATGCGCTATATGTATATGTATATATACATATAAGTTTATGGAGGGAGATTGTTCGAGAACTCGTGCGATATAATTTGGGGTGCAGAAAAAAAGACGAACTGCTTTGTGCTCATTCAGATCAAACTTTTACTTGTTTGTCTGGCAAGAGCAGAATTATAAATTCTATTAATTGAAGATAAGGACTAAGGACTTGCTGTAAGGACAAAAAAAAACTGAGAATGAGGTATGCAAAAAAGCTGCATGAAAGCGGAATCAATTAAAAAAGTTGTATTTTTTATTTAATGAATCTTGAAACTAGAAAATATTTCGCTTATCTCTTTTACTCCAATATAAAAAACAGCGAATATCTGCGAATGGCTTCTTATGTCTCAGACAGTCTGAATTCAAGAAGTTCCATTGACAAAACAATAATAATTATGCGTTACATGTAAAACAAGCAGAGAATGAAATTTTTATTTCAACTTATTTGATTTTATAAGGTAAACTTTTAAGAGAAAACATAACCATTTTAATGCTTCATTCCAGTTAAAAACAAAGAAAAGGAAAAGTGTAAGAAACTGACCAATTTACTAATTCTAATTTTGTATTTCTCCCATTTCGAATAGTAAATTACCTTAAATAAAAAAACACAGAAATGGGATTACATTATAATGGATTCTCCGTCTGAAAGCGTGTGGTCACAACAGACTTTCATGACCTAGACCAAATTATGAAGATAATTTCGAGTGTTGTGAGTAAAGTTGGATATACCAAACAAATGTAACATGCAATGAATGCTTCTGATACAATATCAGACCACTCAAATGCTCCTCTGCGCCTTTTTAATGGCCCCCTGGCCCCCTACAAACCTCAGGTAAAATGAATGAAACCGACACCGGTGAATTTTTATTTTCCTCTTGAGCCTTTCATGCACTCCACAGGGAGCTTCTTTTCAGTCTATCATTAGGATTTTATGTGGTGGTAAGAAAAATACATTTCTCCATCCATGAAGCACATGAGCTTTCTTTCTTGGCCAAAAAATCTATACTCGACAAATTACATGCTTCTTTTCAAAGTAACAAAAATTGGTCTGTGCCAAATAAATGGATACCCTTGGTGTCCTTCTCGAAACCCATTGTTAATTTTATTTTAAATATTCATAAGGTATTGTGGATTGAAATACCGTCGTTGAAAAATTTATGATTTTCAAGAGAGAAAAGCTGATGAAAAGCTATATTAGGTACAATATATTAAGAGCTATATGTATTTATATTTCTTGCGCGGAAACCTAATTAGTGTCTCGGGAAATTTCATAACTTTATGTGGCGGGAGCACTACTTAAGTAGTGTAATACAGGATCTCGTATTATAATTTTACAATTTATTATTGCACATTTCATAACACTGCCATAATTGAGCTTAATGTTCCCTCATTATTTTGATATATTTCTCTTACGCTATAAATATTTTACACTTGATCATACTAAATATTTTCAATGGGGTATTTCAGCTATTTTGTGGCATTTCAAAATTTAATTCAATGATGGAATCATAATTGAAATAATTAAGAAGAATATTTCCAATTTCAAAAAGCATTTATTTCTGCATTGAATGTTCATTTAACATTTTATTAGGAGCGAAATTGCATTGGTGAAATTTCAGTGAAATAACATATAAAATATATCTTAATGGTTGTTGGATTGGATTGTCTGGTTCTAATTTAAAATCAATTGAGGAAATGCCGGAAATGCACAGAATTATCAGAAAAACGCGTTTATCACTAAACAAAATAAAATAAATTTAGGTATATGGGGAAAGTTTTGTTGAAATATTGTTTAAAATTAAATAAATAGAATCATTCATGAAATGAAATTCTTCGTTTGATTTTCATTTGTGTTTCGTTCTGAAATATATCTATATTTTATAATTAACATTTAACTTATATGGATGGCAATTGCTCACAAACCTTTATCACTCGTATAATTTCATTACTTCGTATCTTAGCTCAATTCAATTACTCTCAACCTCATTCAATCAATTATTACCGAGAATCTGCCCAATTCTCGGGACGCACTTTTACAGATGGTTTCACTAATAGTGAGCAAGTGATTAAATTATGAGTCAATAGGAAGACACTCAATTTAATTAATACCTCGATGTGTGAGAGATCTTCAATTGCTTCTTCGACACCTCAATTTGAAATGTTGTGCTATACTGTTGCGCGTCTGAGAATAACGTTTAAATAGACAAACATTTCGCATTCTCGTCTCACATTGAATTAATTAATCAACAATACATTTTCATTAGGGCGAACCACGACTTGTATCGACAGTAAAATCAATGCCGTCTGTATCTGACGAGAGGGTGGCCTAAGGGTTGGAGGAGTTTGGGGGGATGGTAGAAGTGAAAGTAGGTTTGACAGAAATGAACTTTCAACCCTCAAACAACACACACTACCCTCTCTCTCTTCATTTAATAGCTCTCAATGTTATTCAATCAATTCCATTCGAAAGCACTTCTACCTGAATTGTGGCTGCTGATTGTGTTCGCTTTTGATGAATAATTGTTATTAATTGAGTTGAAAAAATTCGCAGCTCCCGTCCTTCTCAAGATCCAGAACATTTTTGCTCCTCACTGTTTCGCGGTTGTTCTTCGTTGGTACAATTTTTGAGAAAAAAATATTAAGCAATTTCTGACGTTTTTGCACTCAATCAACCTAATTGCACGTTAATAAAATTCAATCAAATTGTCTTGTACACACTTTTCAAAAATTAACTTTAGTCTCAAGAGTGGAAGGAGTGGAAAATTTAGACAGCGAACAGGTGAATTTCCTCTGCGGTTCACACGGAAAGCTCGTAAAAAAGAGCGCCTGGTGAGCTCTGCTATGCAATGTGGCTGCCTGCTCGTCAGGCGGCTCGGCTGAAACTGAACTGAGCATCGAAACCAACCCAATACGTAGAGGAATCACTGGAAGCGGTGTACGCTAGCAGAGTAGAATCGCCGCGCAGTCCGCAACCAGTCTCACGTCTTTACTCACACCAGCCATACACGCTCTCTCTCTCTCACCTCCCAAAAAAGCCGACCCAACACAACATATATTTATGAGTGCCATCAGGAGAGAGTGAATGGAGGAGCTTTTCAAGTTTTCACGCAGTTTCGATAACGCAAGTAAGTGGTTGAGGCTTTTTCCATCTGTAAAAAAATTTCCACATTCACCCCATTGTTCCATATTCATCTGTGTTCCCTGTGGTGACTTTCTCCTGTTGCTCCACCACAAGACTCTGACCCCTTTTTACCCTTAATTCAGCTGCTTTTTTTACAAGTTCTCCCAACCACTGAGCTCTGCAAAATTAGCTGTAATTTCATCATAAGAGCACTTCCTTTATATGGAAATTCACGATTGCAAAAACTGAAACTTATGGAACTACGGTAATATATCAAATTTAGCTCAGGATGTATGAAAAGTTTCAAGGATTATAGGGGTAAAAGCACATTAAAAATAATTCGTTTATCTTAACATAAGTATGTGAATGTGTAATTGTTCAATCCACCCCTAAATCAACTCATCTCGCATTCTGGATTTCAAGAATGCCCATCTTCAAAATGTTTTTTGTTTATTTGTGTGTTAGTTTTACTCTTTCTCTTGACGTAGTATTATGGCCAAATGGCTAGACCGGTCGAGATGAATTTTGGTTTGGTTTTGAGAGCCTTGCGTGAGGTTTTAGTCCATATCCCTCTTCACCTCTTTTGTTACAAATCATACAAATTTACAAATTTTTCGGCACTTTAGATTTTGAACACTAAGTATAAGTGCTATCGATTTGGAATGAAGAGGGATTTATTAGGGTGGTGCTATCTATAATATAATACAGGATTATCAACCATTTTCATTACCTTTCGGCACAACCCATTAAAAGTTGAACTATTCTTGGGCTTTTCTGGCTTTTTCAGTATTAAGATAAAGCTCAAGCGGGTCACGATGATGGAGGGGTTATACTTAGCACTATAATTATGATGTATGATAGGGTTTTTTCAGAGTTTTAATAGTTTACTACAACCTAACATTAAAGTCATCTCTCTTTTGAGTCCTGAATGTGAGTCTTTGGACCTTCCGTCTTAGGCCTCACATACAAATGAGAGCCTTTTTCCAGCATTTTAGACTATTTAATACTTAACTTTGAATACTAAAACACTTGGAACCAAATTATAATAGAAGCAGGGTGTGAGGAGCCTCACTGTTTTTGATTTAGTCCAAAGCTTTCTCTTTAAATTATATTAGGTATAACAAATCTGAAAAGTTTCAGATGCACCAGACAGAATAATCTCTTCAAAGTCAAAGGTGTGGTGTACTTGTTATTTTACACTTACTACCTATACCTATGAGATTTTCATGTTTACTCTCCGAGCTTTCGCCTCCAACAAGAAATCTTTAGTGTAGTTTGAATTCTACTCATATCCTATTCAGTCATCACTTCTCCTGCCACGTGCCTCCATATCCTTGTCATATTTCCGCACGTACCACTCATCGCGTAACTATCTCACCATGACACATCTATTAATAACATGGGATATGATGCCATGTAAATGCATTGAGCGGATGAAGTGCCTAAAATCAGTGTGGGTGTTTATGAGTCGGCTCATTTCGGTTCATTTAATGCTAATTTCGTGGAAGGAATCAAATCGCAGAAACACAATTGTCCTCAGCAACGCACCACCCCTTTATCCAAACACTTCTATCTCTAAAGACATCATCGACAGGAAATTTTAAAGGCACGCGACAAATAAATTAAGACTTCCTCATCTTTCCTGTTCGATGAACATTTCAATGAATTCTGCGAGAATTGAGCTCCATTAGATCATTTATTAATGTTCAGTACTAAAATTGTTTAAATTGATTATATTTTATCCTGAATTTTTCATGAGATATAAAAAGCGTCAGAGAATTTTAATTTTTAGGTGGATTTAAAATTTAAAGTGTTGTTACAAAAAAATTGATTTTGATTTATTGTAAAATTGCTGAAGTAACTCTTGACTTTCCATAATGGCCATAATAGAGAGTGATGGAACGAATAACAATTTATTACATGAAAAATTTTATATTTGTTGGTAACATTTTTTCAGTAAAATGTAGTCACATATTTTAATTGCACTTTCGGGATTTTAATTGGCCCTCTTTCAATATAAAAAAGAAAGTTAATTAATATACTTTTTTTAAATTTTTAATTGTGATATTCAAAAGTTCGATTTAAAATGAAGTTTATTAGCCAACCGGATGGATCCAGTTGATTGGCTCACTTGATTGGGTTTTTGTGAGGTTTCTCAAAACTTCTGAAAACAATATTCGTTAGAAGCTGTGACAAGGACCAAAAAATAAACCGCAATCGCGTTTGCTTTAATTGAATTTGAAAGCCATTGCATGTAGACCAAGCAAAGTAGAGCCCTGTATTATTCAAGACAAAAATGAAAAGTTGAGAGAAGTTTATATTGACCAAAGTCAAATACAAGTTGTATTGCTCAATTGTTATTTGCTGGGCTCTGCAGTTTGGGGAAGTAATCTTGTGCTTTGTGTGGAAAATGTTGCCGTTTAACTTTTTGGACTTGTGAGGTCAAGTTTCTAATTGTTATATATAATAGAATTCCATCACAAAAACATACAGTTCATTTGAAATTTCAGCATAAGGAGATGGGTTTGGATAGCAAAATGCCGAGAGGCGATGAATGCTTGCAATTAAATGTGAAGTATTGATATCACTCAGAAATATAACAATGTAATTAATAGGGGAAGTATTTGAAGTGGGTGATAAGATTTCTTGGAAACATGTGTGGCTGTTCCGGAATGTTTGGGTTGGCCTGCCACATACATGCAAAAATTATTACGCATCTGATCATTTGCCGCTGGGGATTTGTGGGCCACCCGAAGTCCTCTGAAATCACGGGATCACATTTCTTGAAGTGCCTTCTGGTAAAATTTCACAGTATCCTCTTTAACACTTTGTGCTTCATGTTTGCGAGGAATATATTAGGTACTTGCTTTTTGGCTCTGGAAATTGTGGGTGGTTTTATTATTGATATTGATTTATTGAAAATGAATAAATATGATGCTTTTCACATTGAGTGTCATGTTGTGTGGAAAATTAAATTTGCAATATTTTATTATTCATGCGTTCAAAATATTAATTATGAATTTGCGTTTTTGGGTGCTCATTACCAAGGATCAAATTCACTGGAGTATGTATGTTTACTCACATATAACATAACTGAATGATTACGTACTGAACAGTTTTGCGGTTAGCCATTGTGTCTGCCAATGACTTGGAACACCCACTTTATCTTTCTCCTGGAAGTTTTTCAATGCATAGGAAACACTCTTGTCAAATGATGAAGAGTGAGAGTTGGAAGAACACTTGAAACATCTGCGGTGCAGTTCAACCCGAGAGTGTTTCGGCGAGAGTAAGTATACATATGTATAAAGTCTTCGAGACAAATCGATGCGGAACTCAATATTTCACGGACTTTGGCATCAAGTTACCAGGACTGAAGTTGTTAAGAGCATTAAAGGATGACGATGGAAGTGACACATTCTCCAAGGCGTATTTTTTTTCCTCGTTCGTCCTTAATTGGTGCTCGAGGCGACAGCAAACGCGAAAAGCACGGCTCAGGAGGATGTGAGAACTTTGAACGTGCCAAGCTGAGATTCCTATAAACTCTTTCAATTCCCCGGAGAATTCCCATAAAGAAAATTGTGAAAATATTTTAGAGGCCCTCAGTGTTGGAATGTTTAAGATACTCCTTCTCTGATTGTTGTATACTTTTCCTCAGATATTTCCACCTAGGTCTTGAGAGGGAGGGCGAGACACTTACTTTGCAGAGGACTTATCTACCTTACTACGTAATCTTAAAAGAGCGCTGGTAGAGACTCAGACGCTATAAGAATTCACATAGAAAATTGTTTCAGAATCACCATTTTTATTGCATTTGAAAGTACACTTTTGAGGAAGACCAGATTTTTTTCTCCAACACATATACATAACACAAAAGCGGGAAAAGACGTGGAGCAAGAAGACAATCTGTGATGAAATTATGCTCCGCCTCCGAGATGGTGATTGGGCTCCACGATGCTTTCTCGTAAATTATCTCGCCACTCAACTGAAAATTTCTTGAGATGTACTATTGTGTATGGTCTGTGGTCTCGTCAAGATCTCATCTCATGCGGGAATTAATTACACACACTTGGATTCATGTTTCTGACCACGCAGAGTACACACAGCCACATGATGTCTCGCATATGATATCTTCCAATGCCACACATCTCTGTATACCAGGAGATACCAGGAGATTTTTCAAACAGTATAGTGGAAAGGAGGAAATTAGCGGTATGCAAAGTGGGCATAATTACAGGCATTGTTCGAGTCCTTAATCACATTGAAGTGAATCCAGACGGAATCGTGCCCTCCTTTTGTGCCAACCATTTTACGGTGAGTTCTATAGCAAAGACTGTCATAATGAGATTTTTTACATACTACGCTGTTCTCATGAATTAGTTGGATATACAGTAAGGAGCAAAAATTTATTGCTATAAAATACACAATGATTAGATTCTCACAAGATAGACAGTCGGCTGGCTTAATACAGCTTATCTGGTCGTAATATAAAGTAATTTATTCTATTTTTTTTGTAAAAATATTTCGTACACATTATGGTCCTCACTGTATCCACTTGCAGATTTCCTCTATTTTTCTTTCGTCCAGGAATGACGATGAATCTGTTTTTTCCGCCTTTTTGGTGGGATGAGCGAAAGATGAGAAAAGAAGTGAAAGTCAATGGAATTAGAGATGGGATTATATAACGCAATTTTCGTTTTTTGGAGGTCTTACAATATTTTAATTAAAATTCATTGTGGCGTTGATACTGTTTTGCTGGTCTCCCTTTTTTCTGGGGCCTTTTTCTCTCCCTTCGTCCCCTTGAGAATATATCATCCAGCAGCAGAGTTGAATTGCTGGCGCGAAGGACTTTGATGTATGCCGATGATTATCTTCTGTGAGCAGTAAATCCAAACCAAATGGCATAGAAGTCGACATGATGAGTTCCCTCTCACAATATTTATCATTGCATATATGAGGATTGGATTAATTTTTTCTTCCGCCATGCAAAATACATAAGAGATAATTTCTGATTAATAACACACGCGGAAAAAATTGTGTGTGTTGGAGGAATTTAAAGAAGAACCGCGACAGCATAGTTTTGCAATATTATACATATATATCTTTAAATATGTTTGCCTTCCCGGGATTCTTTACTAGTATAGTAGCTCAGAGCTATCATATAAAATAATTATGATTTTCTGGCGACCGACAAGTGAGAAGTATAGAAGAAGATGAGTGATATGTCTATAGTTATGGTGGAACAATTTCTGATATTAAACAGACACAGAGTGAGTGTCTGCAATCAAATCAATCTCGACAGGAAGTGCATTATGGATCGTTTGCCCCGCTTCCGATTCGATTCAGCCTTAGTTCCCTCATAATAAAATCAATATCATCCCTTAATCTCTGACTTTTATCAACGCATACACCCAAACACTTCATCGTGATAAGTGAAGGAATTACAAGGCGAGTGAGGAATGCTTCCTCAAACGATCATGGATGAAATGGAAATATTAAATTTTCCTCTTCATTCAACTGAGAATATATTGAATTTACATTTGCATTTGAGCTGAATAACGAAGAAAATTTCTCCTTTATACTCTACAAAGATATATAATTTTCCCTGAAGACGAGGAAATTATCACGCACTTTTTCACCGTTTGGTCTCAATATCTACGAAGTGGAAGTACGAAATGTTTACTTTTAGCACGCTTAGCGGAAGAATAAAATCCGGAAAAGTCTATATAAATGCCTGTGGAGATACTTTCTCGGGGAGCCTTTTGAATGTCATGGAAAAGTTTTCTCATCAAATTTTCTCTGTTGAGACGATAAGGAAGAAATTTCAAAAAAATTCTTCAGAGCATTTCATCGTGAAAAAGAACTGTGACAGTTTCTGCAATTAAATTAATTACTTGTAATAGTACAAAGTAGTTTTTCTTAACTTTTACTTCTAAGGAATATTGTTGAAAGAAGAACAAGTTTTCAGCAAGAAAGAACTCAAACAGGGAATAAAGAAGTTTTGGAATTTTAGTAAGAACACTTAAATAATCATATAATCACGTTTTATTAAATTACTTAATCGAAATTGCATTATAACTTGGACAGATGAGGTAAATTTTTCTTCTTTGAGCACTATGAAAAACTCAAACTATTTTTTAAGAAGTATGGAAAGCATTTTTGATGAAAAACTTTATCTTCATTGATTTTCCTGAACAATATCTTGAAGTACTTTTTATATTTCATATTAATTGGGAAAATTATGCCTTCTGAATATTTAACCATTTCAAGAGGCTTAAGGGTTAAGGGAATCAGTAATTGGGATCTCTCTCACCTGATAGTCTTCATTTAATCCCTGTAAAATATTGGATTTTCCAGAGAATATTATAAGAGAGTACTTGCTGCAGTGCTGTCGCAGCATAATCGATGAACAGTATCTAGATAAGTCGATGATGCAATTTATCTCCGCTATTATACCCCTATCCTCGTGGTGCTTCAAAGTTCGTTGAGCACTATATCGGATTTCGTGCACAGCATCAGAAACAATTAAGCAGTGAGTAAAACTTGAAAGCTCCACCATTCTGCATGGAGGTTCAATTTCACGAGCCCTCAACGGAATAACATAATGTAAATTGACCCGAGATTGCAAACTATTTCATTGAAAATTTTGGGAAGATAATATAATACATGAATCTCTATAGTATATCTCCATCTCAAGATGCAATTATGAAGTTTATTGAGTGGACGAAGAGAGATGTTATGAGGATGGGGATTGTGATGAAATGATGCAGCACTGGATGCCAAATGCAAGAAGGATGCCAATAAATATTCTTGATGAGCTAACTTTATAGTGCACAATCACTTGATGCATAAATTAAAATATGAAATCCACTCACACTCTGACACTTTATCACATTTGGTGATGCTTCTCGCCAGTTCCGTCTTGCACCCTCTTCTCTGGACGGGCCCAACCACATTCAAATGGCACTGGAAGACGCACGATGTGTGCTGGTAATAGTCTTCAGGTCCATCATATTCAACATGTGGTAAATTTTTCCAGCACATAGGCACTGTTATCTGCGTCTTAACGGCTCTGTTGAATCAAATTGACGCTTTTTACAAACAACACACTTCATTCATCGGAAGACCTCCGTCTTGAAGGCAACCGCTTGGAGGCAGTCTTGCTCGAGATCTCACCGAGTTGAGCCAGATCTTCGGACCTCCACTTTAAGCTCTAGGAGGCTAATACAAGCCAGGTCAATAAATATCAATTACTGTCTTGACACGCTTATACCAGAGGAGAAGACTTACAGTGGATTTTCCGCCCTTTACCACCCCTCCTCTAGTTTTCCACACCATGTGTATCATTTCACCAAAGTGATTCAATTAATTGTGTCCAATTGGTTTTTCGCAAAAGAATTTCGCTTCCTTTTTCACCCCGGGGGGAGCAGAGAGTCGGACAATGTGAAAATTGCCATCTCAGGACCAATTTGGTGGTGTTTGTGTGTGCTTGTGTGTGAAAAGAAAGGACTAAAAAGATACTATCTATTCTCTGATTTATTGATTAACCATTGTTCGCAATCATGGATCTCGGAGATGCGAATGCAAGCAGTGAGGATGCTAAAATTAATGGTGACAAGTTCCCCAATTGCAGTGGCTCAGCCAATGGGTCGGCTGATATGGGTGAATCGCAGAAGAACAAATCGAAAGAGGATTTAATTGATGAAGCGGCAATGATGATCCTCAATGGAGAGGACTTTACACTTGAACCAACTACGACAAAGTGAGTATATTTTACAGTCATGAGAAATATCCTATTCCTTTCACACCATTTCCTCCGTAAATATCCACCCCTGAGAAAGTACAATGGAAATTGATTTTACATTTTTCACACCACCACTTGGTTTATTATTTTTGCGATAAAGTCCTGTGGATTCTCTGTGCCGAATCTGCAGCGAAATTTTAATTAAGAAAACCACCATCGACGGTCGTAAATATTTGATCTTTCATACTTGCAGTGTACACTGTGTCCCTGCACACGTGCTATATTGATTTTCTCGTCTTTACCACCTTTAAACTCCATTTCTAAAAGAATAAAAGGTAAAAAGGTTAGAGGTTGTTACGGCAAAAAGTGGGAGCTGTGATGTTTTTTGTGTTGAATATGTTTACGAAATTCTAGAGTTTACTTAGAAACCGCTGGGCCATGAAATAACCAGACTCATTACAGCTTCTCCAACGTCAAGGATTCAGGATTAGCTTAAAGTAATAGTTATCACTCTCGACCTAGCCGGCTCGCAGAACAAACCGAGAAATTGCTATACATTATAAAAAACAAATGAGAAGCCTATCGAAGAAGTTATTCTTCTTCATTTTAATATTGTTTTCAATGTGACGTAGGCAGTAAAATTATTTTAGGGAGGACAAGGCAGAATATTTATGGATCCGCAGACAATTTGGCAAAAGTTTAGTCTCTTTTCCGGGAAATTTCCCCAACTTTCTGCGGCAAACATTCGCGATATAAATTTTTTAACTACATGCTGTTTGTCTCTCACCTCGACTTAGAGTGATAAAGGATGCTCGTGGGTACATATGTTCTCACAGTGGATGGCTTAAACTTGCCAGCAATAGATTTGCTCTATAACAAAGAGAAAATTTCCTTCTGCATTTGCAGAGAATTCACTTTCCCAACTTTTCCCATAGAACACAGACGGGAAAAAGAATAAATTAAGAGAGGCACGTTATCGGGGTTTTGGGAGAAAAGTCGTGAATTTCCCACTCATATTTTATTGCACGTGTGTGTATTCCTGTCTGCATAGTGATAAGTGAGTCGTCTGAAACTTTTATGTATACATCCCGAAATGTTGACGCCAGAGACGGGTGGGTATTTGATTAGAGCACAAGTTGGTGGGTGTCTCAATTCACAGGAGATGCAAATAAGGAAATTGTATTTCACATGGTGCAACTGGGGAAGATCACAGATTGTGACGTGCCCGGAGGATACAGCGTGCGCCCCCCTGTATAACGATTTTTTTTTATCATACACAATTCATATTTACTGAGGTGCCGCAGGGATGCATTGCCATGGGAGAATTCTTATTTGTAGTGTTGTGTCTGACTGGGATAACATGGCCAACATGGCGGGTTTTGGTAGTAGAATATCAAAAGTTAAACGCAAATTTTTGTTTTAATAAAATTGTAGTTATAAACTTTAAGTTTTTGAGTTGATTTTTCAGAAACTTTCCAATGAAGAAGTTTGAATTTTACCAAATACTAGAATAATTTGAATTTGCAAATTTGGCATCTTGTAGATTACAAGAATATAATATAATGAATCAAAATATGTATAATATGTCTGTACCTACAAGGAATAGGAAATTGTGTATATTGTTCGTGATCCCTGTAAAATTAGACTAATTAATGGTATGAAACAAAAAGAGTGGGAAACGAATTCAAAATCGCGACGCATACATTACAAGGAGAATGACGAAATTTGAAGCGTTCTTGCGTCATACCTGTGAAATATTATATTAAGATTTTCTATTCCAACAATGCAGGGTATCCCTCCATCCTTCTCGACACGTTTCACTGCAGATGTAATGAGAAAATTTTCTTCTAGAGATGTTTAAGGGGAGACACTTAAATTGTAGCTTCGATGAAATTGCAATAAAGTGTTTAAGAGAGAGAAAATTCAATTAACGTTCATGAACTATTAGAAGTACAGTGTATGGCTGTTCCTTTGGCTTTCATTTCAAATCGTCCCACCCCACTAGCTGTATTGTGTTATTAATGGAAAACTCTGCACAAGAGCTGAATGAATAAAGTCAACTTTATACCACTCCTGCTGGAGAACTGTACGTTGAGTATCGAAGGGATGAATCCCAGGGATAGAGTTGAAATATGCAATAAATTCCTTGTGCCCTCGCAAGACGTGAAGTGTGTTATATGAGAAAGTTATCCTTTCCAGATCAAATGAGAGTTTATTGGTGTTTGACCTGCTCATTTATCTTCATATAAACTGAAAGTTTCATAATATACAATAAGGTGGGGCAATATTTCAACCTCATCTGTCGGTTCAAATGTACATCAAACTTGAAAAGCTCTTCATCTTCGAGCAAATTGGTCTTTTGAAGCTCACTAAGGCACTCACCCTCAACATTTTACCGTCAACTTGTAAGAACAACGCAAGAGTTTCTCACTTAATTCACCATAACTGGAGAAAATCATTCATGTATACTACATAATAATTACAAAATACAAGGACCTGCCTTATTCACGGCTCTGATTTATGAAAGCTCCTTCATGCAATCCAACGCCAAGGAGGGTATTTAGAGCACTCGAGCATCGGGTGAAAGGTGAGTGAGACCAGCAGGGAAATAATCTCTTTTTTCCCATGCTATATATGTACATATAAATGCTGTGTAAATGAGAATACGAAGGATTTGAGCGGATCGTGCTCGCGGTGCATTTTATGACGGTTGGCGTAGAAAAGAAATCTGTGAATGGGTGAGACAAAGACGAGCTGAAAACATTTCATTCATCAGATTTTATGAATAAAAAAGCAAC
>CAKKOB020000367.1:0-14358 GCA_918844115.2 Phlebotomus perniciosus | reverse complement strand
ACCAGCAGGGAAATAATCTCTTTTTTCCCATGCTATATATGTACATATAAATGCTGTGTAAATGAGAATACGAAGGATTTGAGCGGATCGTGCTCGCGGTGCATTTTATGACGGTTGGCGTAGAAAAGAAATCTGTGAATGCTGTGAATGGGTGAGACAAAGACGAGCTGAAAACATTTCATTCATCAGATTTTATGAATAAAAAAGCAACGGAAATCAATAGTGGGATCTGTAGAGGGGATGGACACACATTTTTTTAAAATTATTAAAGTGTCGTTTTGGATTGTATTTTCAACTTGTTTTATACAGAAAAGGTTTACAGCTATTGCAATTGTATGAAGCACCCTTTAAAATGATTTTCAGTCTAATCTCATATCAAATCTAATCACTAAGCGACGAATTGGTTGGAAAGTTTAAGCGAACTTTATTCAGATTTGGATTATCTCTTGGCGGATATTTTCTATTTATTTATTTTAAAGCTAGTGGCGGTCTAAACTCTAAATCTTGTAAATGGTAAACCTTTTCATCAATCGGAGATGAATCAGATGCGAGAACTGTAAACCATATAGAGACTTGTGGGTCGGAGACTACAAAATTGAAAAGTTCAACATGGGGCTTGGAGTCTTTTTACTAGAAAAATTGAAATTTACTCTTGGTGATTGGATTTTTTGCTGCACCTTTCATCCAACCATCCGAGTCTCTTTTATTTGGTTGGATATACTTCAGAACATACTAATTCCTCATCCGTCAAGAGAATGCCACATCCGCGGATTGATTCGATTTCTTCGCACCGCGCCTTGTCTCCGTCCATTTAGCACCATCCCGCTAAATAGATGCTTTTAATATGTTCACCGATTTTTATTTTATTCTCCTACCTATGCATAATATTTTTTTTCATCACCTTTTTATTACACATATTGAATTTTTTCATCTTCTCACTTGGCTCGATGTGGTATAAATATGGACGGAAGGCACTTTTCAAAACTAAAACTGTCTGTTTACCGTATTCATCGTCATTTTAACTCATCTCTCCTGTTGGTTTAAAATGTTTTCTCTGTGAAGGAGCGCATATTTGCTTTTTCCTTGTACTCAACTCAACATAAGCAGAAAATGCCTCAGCATACACCTCATGCTTACTATATATGGTGGGAGAGATTTACGGTGATTTTGCACAGGAAATACCAAATAAATATATTCAACAGGGTTAATATTATAAGAATTCTTATCGTTTTTAAAAAATGACAAATTTAAAACTTTTGTAACAAACTTAAGAGCCTTAAAACTTAATTTTACTATAACTATATATAAGTATATGTAAACCTACATTTAGTTGACTACATATTTTTTGAAAATCACTGTAATCTCTTTTGAAACGGAGATAGAGGAAATTGGTGGAAATCGAGTTTTAGTAACCAAATCTATATATTTGCCATAAAGACGTTTTACTAGAGAATGTAATATCCACATGGAAACTATCGATTTGTCGAATTTACGTGAAATTGCGTGGAGGATGTTGGTGATTGATGGAAATCGGAAGATTACTAGAGAAGGATGAAGAAAATTGCTACAAGAATGGTTGGTAAAGGAAATACCTGAGTGACTCAATTTTCTTTGCCCCCTCGGCAGTACATCACAAAATTCCCATGTTTCATCTGGTCATTTGGGAGTAAAATATAAAAGTGGCAATAATATAAAAAGTCGCGGTCTTTTCATTCATAAAAGCATGGAGTGGTGTTGAGTAATGGGAGGCATCGAAAACTCACGTGTAAATATTTGTTGATGAGTAATAAATTAGCATTTTACCACTTAATTTTTAATATGAATTTTTTCAACTGTAATTAACACCTTAAGTAAATTAGTCAAAATATACATTTCGAAATTGTAATGAATGGGAGAAGATATGGGAGAGAGAAAAGACGATGAGGTAGGAGACACGACATCGAACCAAATTCAATGTACAATGAAATTTACCCACAATTTCCCACACTCATTTGTCACCGCGGCGTCTCTTCATTTGCCTATTGACATAAGATATTTTAATATTCTTTTTGACACCACGTTTTATTATTTACCATATTTGTCTCGCCTCCTATACATGTAATGGTATTCTAATTAGCTTTTGTGTGCAACTTTGAGCGCAATTTTACGTTCATGTCTTTTTATTGGAAAAGTTTCAGGGTTGATGTGTCTGCATTCCTTATCTCGAAGCAATTTTATTCACTACGAAAGACATCCAACTTCTCCATGCCCTCCAACACTTTGCATTTTTGTCAGCCAAAAAATATATAGAGCAAATGGAAATCCGCAAATGGTGGTGCAAATTGAAGTTGAAAGTTGCGTACGCTCTTTGCTGCAAGTTGTTCTTTTTATTGACGCAATTCGCTGGTGGTTTGGAAGTTTACAGGGCTTGCAGACTTTATATCAAGTTGTTTAAAAAAAAACTTATAAAGAGAATGTTATACTTAATTTTAAGTTCATCTTCTTTCTCAGAATATCCATCAAACTTTCTTGAGAGATTTAGCTGTAAGCTTTAAGAATTCATATCTTCCATCATGTTAATTGATGTTTTTTCCTAAAATTTTTAAAATCATTCCCCTCCTTATAGGCGCGATATTCACACAAAAGCGACACCTTAGGCGGCATTTTTGCACATTTATGCAAATAACGAGATGGAAGTATTTATTATGACTGTGTATTATTGAAAAAGGAGTCGCTTCTACTTATGTTTGCTGTTTGTGCGTCTAATATTTTTCTACACTAATGAGATGCTAATTTGCGATATTTAGAATATATGAGCTTGTATGTGAAGATCTCGTCACTGAAGCTCACACCCAGTATTGTCGAGGGGAAAAAATTACATTGTCATCGAGGTGTAAACCATTTTCCGTAAATAGTTTACCATCGCACCCTCCGAGTCGTGTTTGGGAAGGCAGAAAGAGCGCCAGGGTGAAGGTCTCTTGTTGGGATTGAAAATTGCGTGGGAGTGCATGGTAAATAAATTTATGGAGACGAGAATAGGATAAATATCGAATTTCTGTATAAGAATAACGGCCACATTTGATGAGGTCTAAATGAAATTGAAGAGATTATTTTGGTTCCGTAATGATTTTTCATGCCTTCCACTTCGATGGCAAGAAAAAAAACATCTTGATTTACCATTCGACTTTATGCCATCCTGAAGACTTTCGGATTTTGATCTACACTACAATGCTATATCTTGTAAAGGACTCACAAATATTGTGTTCCATTTGATTTAGTATTCACTAGGAGAAATACGTTAAACCTTTTTCTGTTACTTTGCTCTACAAAATTATTTTCCCACCACATGAATCACAACAAGTTTGAGCTGTGTAAAGGTTTCCATCCTCAAGGCGAGAGGAAAATGCGTAGAATTTCAGCAGGGCTTCCACCCAGTCATGGTCCATTCTGGGAACTTTATGATCAACATTATGAGCATGAGAGTAAGTGGAATGGATATTTTATTGCGTCCTGTGATGGAGTGAATGCAAGAAATTTCAATCCCTTTCAATATTTCGTCGATGAGAAACCAATAGAATCTTCCAAGACATATAGTTCAATTAATCGCAGAGGGATTTATGGTTCAGCAACATACCCTTGGCTATAATTGATTTCCCCGACTGCCTATTCATCCCGGGGCTTCGACAATTCTTCTGTGACTCTCCCCCTTGATAATTCAGCACCCGAGGGGTGGTGGATGGAAAATCGGGCAGGTTGTCAAGCTGAAAAGTCCCACACAATAGCAAGAGCTTATCCCCACTTTGTGAATATATCATCAGAATCTATGTGCAGAAATCCCAGTGGAAATTGCTTAGCATTGTTGAAGTGGCGAAGGCACGAGATGATTCTGGATTTCAACAATTTCATCAATTGACTGTCGATTTTCAATTCAATCTACAATCAGTGTTTGGCGGTCTCCATTAATGGGATGAAAAAATAAATAAACTAACACAATTAGAGGGAAAATACCAAAGAGCGACGAGAAATACGCTCGAGGATCAAAAATTGTTATTCCAACTCTCTTCGAGAGTGGTACTCGACATGATCAACTCAAGAGCCACACAGTTCGTATTTCCAGTCGCTTTTTTCACCGTCCTAATTCTCCAGTTTTTTTTCTTACTCCATCGTCAACCACTCATCAAAAAACTATATATTATTCTTTTTGAACTCTCCTCCTTCGACAGTGTTTAGGATTCCACCGCCTCAGCGGCTCAATAGGGTTAAATATGAATGTGACGGAGTACATTCTTCATGACTCTTCTCACAGGCTATTATTACTATTTAAACGACTTGTGTCTTTCTCAATTCAACACTATTAAAAGTAGTAATGTAAATATTTGTCTCTACACTCGAGAAACTGTAACAAGCCCGACATGAGAAAATTTTTGATAACATCATGATCACGGCTTTTTCTCCTCATTCCTCATCTTCATCACATCCCATCAGGCCAAAGAAATGACGGCGGTCCGGGGTTTGCGATCGGAAATCAAATGATCAGAGATCGCAAGAGACCAAAGCGTGGAATATGGATGTGTGCTTGATCCACAAAAAAAGCCTCAGCTATGCGGCAATAATTTGAATGTTATGCTACAGATGATACTGACTGCTGTGTCATTTCGGGTTCTTTTTTGTCCAACCACAGATCAAAATCTAATTGAACCATTGAAACTTTCATTGAAAGATATTTTTGCCGAAATGACTGTTTAGGCATTAGACATATGGAATCTTCAGTTTGAATTTTAAAGTTTGTCTGAGCTCTAGAAGCCTAATTTAGAAACTTGCACAAACACCAAAGACGAACTTCTCCACAATGAACTGTAAATGAAATATTAGAAAATCCAATAAGGCGATATTTATCGCATTTTGATCGTATGACATGCATTTTCTCGCATTTGGAAGCTTATTTGTGATGATGGGTGATCACCGCACAGAATCTACATTTGATTGTGACTTTTCAATGAATTGTTCAATTAGACCGAAATTTTCAATTGATTGGCCCTTTATTGACATAATTAAGAGATAAAAGTCATGTAAAATCTTCAAGCCAGAGAATAGATCGCTATGCTTGAGCATATTTCTCAATTGGTTCCTGAAATCTCGAGAGAGAATCGTGAAGATGATTTAGCGAGATGTGGAGTGAAATGGACAGAAAAAAATATGCTTGAACGTGTCACTGATGATTCTGTAAATGGTCTATAAAACTGATGACTGCGAATTTAGATTTCCTCTTCCAAATGTCGGCAGTTTTGGGCCTTTTTGCGCCGCTCTCGCATGCCAACCTCTTCCTCTTCTCCACTCCGAGACTCATATTTTCTTCTCTCGGGCATTTTTTTCTCACTCAACCATCCTCCCTTTGCTTAATTATTGTAGCCAATATATCAGAAGACGAGATCACCCAATCTACGGCCGTCGGTTTAAACGAGGCGAGAGAGAGGCATATTTAATTAAATCTGCTACTCGTCCTGGACTATATTTTCCATCAAGTGTTTTTCCTCCATTACGCAGAAAATATATTATATGACATTTTATCGTGATCGCGATCCAACATTTGTTGGACTTTTTCTCGTATGTATACCATGCAAACACAATATTCTCTGATTTCGCAACGCTTTGATATTAAATTTCTATCATTTGAATGATGAGTTGGGGGGACTTCTGCCATGCACATGGGATTGATATGGTGTGGCGGAATGATGTGTATGATAGTAAGAGGTTGAGGTCATTTCCAGGCACAGTCAATCGCAATCTGCAAATGGGAATGGAGAGGAAATGCGTAAGGCAAACAACTTTGCAATCACTCCAATTTCCCACAAATGTTTCACATCAAATACAATAAAAATCACCCACTCGTTCCATGAAACGCTTAATTACGCAAATTTTCTAATTAAATTACTCCTCATTAGACATTCAAGTCAATTAGTCAACCCTTTTCCATCGCCGTGCCTATGAAATCTCACATTCCAGTCTATGAGTTGGAGTTTCAATTTTTCTCAACACAACAAGAAACTGGAGATTTTTTTCGAATTTCTAAATAGACAGGCATATTTATTCCTTCATTTTCAAATCGCATAAATCTTAATTAATTATTTTTTTAAATAAATAATTACGCCTTTTAATTGAGATTTAATTTGATATAAAGAATTCCGAAAAATTCAACTACTATTATAAATTAGTTCTTCTGAAATCTTTCTCTTTCAAATACCTACCACAATCACATAATTTTCAACATTTCCTCGTTATGAATGAAATATTTGATGGGAAAATCATTAAATAGATATTTTCCTCCTCCCAAAAAGGGTCTTAATTGTTCAGTTATTTGGGAAATTTATTATTTCTCACTGTTTGAGAGGGACAATTTAATGATAAGGCAAATACATTATGGAGTCCTGGAGGCAAAAAATGTCTGTATACAGATACGAGAGTAATGTTTCAGTAGAGAAAACGTCTGGTGAGAGCAACCCCTGCGTTGTCAGAAATCCTAGTTCAGTGAGCAAAGAACAACTTCCGAACAAACAGATAAATGAGTTTATTGCCGGGAAGGTGGTGATAATATTTTTTTCCATTCACACCAATTGGGAGAAGAGAACTGTGAGAATGTATATTTTTTCCCCACTCATGAGCTCCCTTTTCACACTCCATAATGTTCAATTGTGCTGTGCACTCATCAGGGGTTGAGACTGTGATGGAATTTAAGATTAGAGACTTGGATTTTTGCAATTAAGTGGAATTTCTCACCGTCTGGGGGGGTTGGATATCTTATGAGCATGCTGAGTGCCAGCGAGAGACATACTTAATTAAAAAGAAAATCATTGTAATTAATTTTCAGGACGCGCACAGGACGAAATAAGGATCATGTGAAGAGGCCGATGAATGCTTTCATGGTGTACGCACAAGTGGCTCGCAAATGGATCTCAAAGTCGAATTCCAATCTGCAGAACTCGGAAATTAGCAAACGCCTCGGTGAATTGTGGAAGTAAGTAATGACACCAATTATTGCGCAATTTCTTCTTCGAACCATATATCACAGAAAAGACATTTACCATGCGGAAGGATATCTTCAACTTGATGCCTCCAAATCATAACATTTAGGGCAGCAAATGAGGCACGCTTTCAATTATTTAATGGGCTATTTTCATACCAAGCATCCCGCTGAGAAAGATGATTCTCTAGTATTTTCATTAGAAGATTTCCGCTCGAATTCGGGCAATAGTCAAATTGATAGACATATCGTGTAAGATGTGGAGTATCGATTGTGCCTTTATCACAGTTTAATTGCCTCTAATGTTTCCAAATAGTGGGCTCAAGGTGTGTTACAGTCACGTTAATCTGGTGCCATCATCATGCGTGATTGAGATGCTGAAATGGGAAATCTGGTCCTCATTTGGCCAAATAATTACGACCCACAAAAGGCAGACCCTTGCAAAGTTACATCAATGTAATCGTGATACATATAAGATGTTGCTCAAGTCCTTGAAATGTGGAGTTACTGCGGGAAAAATCCACCCATATAAGAACGAATTTTGATAAAAAGAAAATAACGCAAAAGGCAAGTGTTTACTTTTTAAAGTAGGTACACCACAGTTACTGAATATGTAAATTTCTGGGGACAAAAAGACTTATTGAGCGAGGTAAAAAGTGGGGCAGAAGTTGCAATCCTTGTCAGCTTAGTATGTACAAATAGACACCGAAAAAAGTCTAGCCTCGACAGTGCATCGAAAGTCTTCAATCATGGGGATTCGGTGATATTTGCATAAGATGTTGCATAATGAGGCCAAAAGAAATCCCCGCTATCGATGTCCTGGGGTGTTATCATGTTATCAGTTGATAGAATAAATTTTTGGGCATGACACACTGTCTGGCGGGATCGGCCAGAGAATTACCTTGCCAAAATTTAAATATTATTTCATGCTGTGGATTTTTTTGCGGGGCTGCATTTCACAAACAAATCACTCAAATTCCACTAGTCGCGATACAGTCTACAATTTTTACTCCAAATGGCGATAAAGGCAGGGAGAGAAGTCGAAAAAAGCGCTCAGACATTGCACCATGTTGAGAGGAGATAAAAGATAAAAGCGCAACTCTGTGCCATCAATCATCAATTTAACGTCCAAACTTTTTCATTCGCTCCAATGTATGAAGCACCACCAAAAGGGAAAGTATGTTTTTGTGTTGGTTGCACGAGAGAATTAATTTATCAGCGGAACCGCGAGATCGTCGACAATTAGTAATAATAATATTACTTTTTCGCGGGTCATCGAGCAAGTGTTATCAATTGAGGGTCACTGAGGAGCATTTTGCAGCATTTTTTTTAGAGTGATTTTTGCAAGCACACATCCTATGCAAGTGCTTGTGACATGCTCAAGAGAAATTTCCGTGGAAAAGAATAAAAAGCAATTCGATTAGGGGCGATATTAAAGAAATTGGGGGAAAATGAAATACTCCTCAGCATTGTATTTAATTTTCACACGTGCACAAATAGAATCAAGTAAGTATTTGTATGACCATCTGGTTAAAAGTCAATAACCAAGTGTTCACAAATCGCTCTTTGTCGATTGTCACCATGAGAAATTAACTTAATCGCAAGATTTTTTATGTGGCATAGGGAGGGCGGCCAAGAGTAAAATTTCAATGTCTCGAGATTAGATTCAGGTAAACAGGAACTTGATATACAATTTTGGCACCACCGGATATGAAATAATATCTCGCGTGAAATTGTGTGTAATTCCGGATTGAGTAAACAAGAAGGACGCACAATTCAATCTTCAATTACACCGTCTTTGCCAAAGGCAAAATTTAGAGGCAATTTTTTTGAACGGAAAATCACCTGAAGATGGATTGAAATCATTGAAATGGCAAATAAAGTAAAGGGAAAATTCTAGGAATTTTTTTTATTGATGAATATTTTGAATGATGCTTAAAATCAACTAATAAATTACGGGGGAATTTTATGAAAAGAAAATCCTTAGAATCTGTGGTAAAATACTCCCGATACCCCTACTCGCTGAACATATTCTCAAATATCCCATTGATGTATCGTACTTCAATCAATTACTTCTTATGTGGTAAACTTTCTATGGAGCTGAAAAGTAATTTTCCTATAAGGAAATTTCTGTTATGCCTTTCAAGTTTGTTATCTCAAGTACATGTGTATATGTTATATATACATCGTATGGCATTATCCAGTGTGTAGAAATTTGAATGTTATTAACTTTTTGAGAGGGTGAAAGATTACGTGAACACTGTATTTCCCACCCACACACCACGGGAGATTCTATAGAAAAAAAGACATGAAGATTTTCGAAGAACCCACACAACACCTCAATGTAGCAAAATGCCGAGGAAAATTCCTAAAGTAAGTAAATCCGATCAAGTGAAAACTCGTCATACTCCACAATCAACCAAGGCAGCTCCTAAATAAACAACCATCAGTCGATGTAAAAAAATTAAAGTATATTACATAGAAAATACAGGTAGAAGAGATGAATCGCTGGGAGTTCTTCATGAAAAGGTGCAAAAATCAATCAACGTTCGCCTCATGCATTCAATCCAAATACGAATTTGTCGAGAAAATAAGTTCTGTACCATCGCGTACTCGTCTGACTCCTTTTCCAAGAGGCACTTGAAGAGCTCTATAGAGAGCGAGAAAATATATTAAAGAGACGATTTTCGGATAATAATGGAAATATAAAATGTGTTTTTATATAGTTATACATATAGTGTCTCAACATAACATAGCTGAAATATTTTACTCTCATCGCGTATTCCATTCAACAGTCAAAATTGAAATAAAATCTTCAAATTGATCATTAATTTTAATTTTTTTATGTATGTATTTTATTAATTTTCAACATCCTTTATTGCAATATTTAATGAAATGTGCCAAGCTTGTTACCGTTGATATTCACATTGGTAATTTTGGGTAATTTTCCTTTGCTGAGTAACAATTAAGCGGAAAAATGTCTGTTAATATGTTGAGTAACTTTTGTGAATTGTCGGAATAATTAATTATTCTGCGTGGAAGGGTGTGGAATTTCCCAGCACAATATTTATCTGTAAAAGGGTTGTTCCCTGCAGAATCATTTATTCTCTGCCATTTTGTGGAGAGATGCCTTAATTGCTAGTGTACACAAGAGAGTG
Organism: Phlebotomus perniciosus; assembly: GCA_918844115.2. NCBI lineage: Eukaryota > Metazoa > Arthropoda > Insecta > Diptera > Psychodidae > Phlebotomus > Phlebotomus perniciosus. The sequence continues at coordinate 4,203 of CAKKOB020000367.1, read as the reverse complement.
ACTGATAACTTTGCAGGGAATTTTTCATAGGCAACGATACGAGTAAAATCCTCAAAATGTATATGGAAACGATGACGTAAGGTGATACTGATGTGGTGATTTCTCCTTTGCAGAAGGACACCTGAAGATGCCAAACGTGTATTTATCGAACGTGCTGAAGAGTTGCGCCAGGCGCACAAGAAGGAACATCCTGACTATAAATATCAGCCACGACGAAAGAAATCCAAGTCTCTGTCAACATCCACACACTCCAGATCCACCTCTACGGCCTCCATGTCCCCAAGCCACACGCGTCACAGCTCTCGAGGTTCCAAAAGTGCCACGGCTCAGGTGTCAGACCTGCACGCTGGTCCACAGCATGACGACCTGGCTATGCCACAATCCACCAAGTATCAGCCTCCACCTATGCAGGATTTCATATACCACCACCATCCGTACAGTGGAAAGACTACAGCAGCTGGGAAGAATTCTCCATGCTCACCAGGAAGCTCCAATAACTCCGTACATTCTGAGCCTCATCCACTGACGCCTCCAGCTACCCCTTCGACCCTCATGAATGCTTATAGGTCGGTAAATCATTTGGTATTTGAATTTGAATTGAATTTAAGAACTTTTTGATCTAATTTACAGAACGGCTTCCCCATCAGCATCCCTAAGCCTCCACCCACGCAACAACTCTCCAAAGGAGTCTCAATATGTCCAGAGAAGTCACGCTGAGGAGTCCTCGGGATTTGGATATCGTGGTGACCTCGTAAATATGCGTAACGACTTTTATGCTGCGGCTTCACCGAGTCGAGACAACGCGTTTATGCATAAATATCCAAACACCCAGTCGGATCCCTACAGGACATTCCAACCATCAACGCAGAACTACCAGTCAGCACTGTTGGGTAATTCCTACCTTCCCGCAGCACCTCCAGCATTCCCCCAGCCACTCGACACGGATGTGGATCCCAAGGAGCTGGAGCAGTATCTAGAACCTCCGGCGGTGGCCAAAAAGATTCCCCCGTACGTTTACAAGGGTGACGAACCAAATCTCCTGGAGCTTCAGCCAACGTCAACACCCGCAGCTCTAGGAGATGTTGCTCCCTGTCATGCCACTACCTCCTTCAACTCCATGCTGGCGCTCCCTGAGTCGCCCGCTAACATGTATTACTTCGAAGTACCGTACCAGTATCCTCATGCCTGGGAGAGCTACTCCAGTTCGCAGTCCTAGTACAGGGCGCTGTGGCAATTCCCTGAGGATTCCCATATTTATTCCCGTATTCTTCCACATTTAAGCATTTTCAGGCGCACATCTTTCAGAGCTAAAGATTATATTCTAAAAATAGCATTTGCTTTAGATAGTTTAGAGTTAATAATTCCAAGAAGAATAAAAGACATCTTGTGACATAAATTAAATTTTCATTTCGCAGAAAAAATTATTGATTTTCAGAAAGCAGATGGAATACTCTAACGAGAACTGGAAAATGAAAACATGAAATTTCTGAAATTTCTACAAAATTGTAGGTAAAAAAGTGAAATAGAATACAAAAAAAAATAATTTTCTGCATGGTTGATTTACTGTTTATTTAATTCGTTTAATTAAATAAAAAATAATAAACTTAGCAAACGTTCGAAGAAATGACGAAAAACTTTTCACAGCTTCTAAAGAGCAGGAATTGCTGGAGAGTTTTCATATATAAACAGGTAAATGGTGTCCGCCTCTTTCACCTTAATATCTCCCTTGTAAATATTTATAAATTTTCTTATTGGCAAATACCTGGAATCAAATACAAGAAACCACGCATATTCTATCTCAACTCATTCTCGAAACTAAATCTTCATTCAAGGGATTCAGGGACATTTTTCATCCTTTCAATTTAGGTATTTGAGATATTGTGGGGGTGGACATATTCAAACGTTTCCAACGTAAAGGACTTTTTGAAGAAGATTTTCTTAAGAATGCTGACTCGAACCGGCTTAAATTTAGAATAACAAGAATGGGTGTAGGTATGTGGAAACCATTTACTGACTTTAAAATGTCTCGAATTGAACATTTAAGAAAATCATGTGATAAAGTGTCTGCTAGGCTGCTATTCCGCCATCTTTATAATTTTGTAATGAGCAAAATCCAAGAATTTTGGTATTCTCACAAAAAGAATATAAAGGTCTAAAATATTGGTACTCTCCAAAAATTTTAGACCTTTCGAAAAAGGTATTCAATGAACTTTAAAAATTTTCATCTTGCATTGACGCTAACAAGAATTCTAAATTCCACAAAGTCTTTTACAAAGTTATAAAGTTGGCAGAATAGCAGCCTTAATCCTCGATTTTTTGACTGTAGAATTCTTTTTATTTTCACATGTTTATTTATTTATTTTTACTTTTTCGGGTTGTCATCCATGGGATGGTACTCCGTTTCACATGTTTTGTGAATTCACTATAAGTCACATTTCCATCCATATAGGGGAGAGCGGGGATATTCGATTAAAAATTTCTTTTTAAAAATGCTTGTAATATCTAACTAAACTAAGAATAGTAGGACAACAATTCTTTCAGAAGGCAAGCATCATTTAAGTCAACTTTCAATTCATATAGTGATTTGGTCTGGGTCGTTTCGGGGATTGGCACACGGAACGCTTTGATCGAAGCTGCCCCTGGTCGAATCATCCCCGCTCTCCCCTAGATATGCCGCGGACCTCCATTCTATTGAGCTCTCAAGATGGTCAGCATCTATAATAATTCAAGTCAAATCCACACATTTTATTATATTCCATCAAAAAGTACAGACATTAGAGACTAACATATTGATTAGAAAAAGCCCTCGTCAATGTCTGCATTGGCCGGATCCACTCCCTTCTCCAAGAGGTTCTCCTCAGCTCCCCATTTGGCCGCCTCCTTGCCTCGGACGCGGAGATTGTAACACACAGCCTCTGACTTCATGACGCTCTGGCGTAGGGTGAAGAGCTTCCTGGACATTTCACGATTGTGTGTGGGTCCCAGACCCAGGTAACCCGCGTGGAGACCCTGTAGAAAACGGCAGGATGCGAAGCATGTGTCCACATCACCGGAACCCAGGGAATTGATGCAGCGCCTCATCACCTCGCCAGTCGTATCGGCCAGGCCCAGCATAAACTCAATGGGCTGCACCAGACACTCAGTGGGTGGAGACTCTTCCTCCCCTTTGTACTTCAGCTTCTCCTGGAGTGTTGTCCAATCTGAGATTTCCTTCCCGGAAATGTATTCGAAGAATGTGAGCGCTTCCACGAACTCCTGTAAATGTGAAAATGAAATCAGTTAGCAATTTATTCCTTCCGAGTTCCTGTCTTCCAGGTACCAACCTGTAGTCCTGGTGAAAAAGCCCTTGCATACTGATACTGATCCCTGCCGCTCAGCTCCTTCGCGATCTCAGCGAAGTTGGTGGAGCACACCTTATCCAGTCTCTGTTGCGCCTCCTCCAGCACCTTCCCGGCGTTGTCCTTCTTCTGATCGATTGTGTGCAGAAGGAAGATGATCCTCTTGCTCTCAATCGTTATATCGCGACCGCACTTGACGATTCGCTCGTAGCGGTCGTGCTTGTCATCCAGTTCCTTTGCGAATCCATGGAAGGCAAAGAGGATGGGATTGGATTCATCCACAGAGGCTTGAGTATTGGTATGCTTTCCTCCTCCTCTGTGGTGGCGACGACGATTATTCCCACCGTGAGACATCCTGAGATACAGCTGAACACTTTGTTTACCAGACGGGAGTTCTCAAAGCTCTGCCTTCACCGGGTGTAGCAAAGATGGAGGAATTAATGCCCAATTTAGGGTTGCAAAATTTCATGAAATTTTTCAACTCGCTTTTACGATTCTTCAAATCAACGCAATGAAGGTTTTACTAAAAATATTTTGTGAATGCAAGAATTTTAAATTAGGGTTTTTAAACAAAATTGGGAATACCCAGGCAAATATTTCGGAAACAAAGAATATCTTCTCCAAAAAGTTTATTTTTTCACTTTTGAAAATTTTGAACCGAGTAATTTCGAATCTTTATTTATTAAAAAGATATACAAGCGAGCTTCGCAAATTGCTGTATTTGGAAATTGCATTTCTACATGCAGAAATGCAATTTCCATATACCTACAGCAATTTGCGAAGCTCTCCTGTACATATCTTGAAAAATGGAGTAGAAATCTAAAAGGTAAAATGCGCCTGAAATTTTGAAAGAATTAGAACTTCA
>CAKKOB020000366.1:0-51603 GCA_918844115.2 Phlebotomus perniciosus | reverse complement strand
GGATTCCATATATACGGTCACTGTTCGACTCTACTCTTTACCATCAAGTTTCAGCTGATAAGCGAATTGCATTACATCCCGAGTTGGCCCACCGAATCCCAGCTTGCAAAGCTAAACTTGGCGTGTGCTTTGCCATTTTTTCTTTATTTTTGTCTTACTTTTTTCGAGAGCTTCGAAAAAATTGATTTCATTTTTTTCTAAATATAACATACCTCTCTATTCGGCAACTTTTTGGAATCTGGATTCTTGATCTCTTGAAATATTTATTTCAATTTTCCTAATGTTTGGCAGATGGCACCCCCTGAAATTTGGTTTCTGGATTTGGATAACGACAATTCGGTGTAACATTTTGTTACACCGAATTTGAAATATTGTCGTTATCCAAATCCGAAAACCAAATTTCAGGGGGCGCCATCTGCCAAACGTTAGGAAAATTGAAATAAATATTTCAAGAGATCAAGAATTCAGATTCCTAAAAGTTGCCGAATTTTGAATCGGTAAGAGGTCAAAACGAGCTAATCTTATATGATTTTATGGATTTCTACCCTTTCTACCGTTCGTGATATACCAAAGTCCATATTGCACTCCTGTTTTTTAATAAAAAGTTAGCTCACTGTAAATTCTGATTTTATTCTATACCTTTGAGTCTTACTCGTGTTATCCGAATCTTTAAAGTGATTAAAGACGAAGTTGAGCTTTTGGAAAAATCAATTTGTCCTTTAACAAGAAAGACCATCCCTTGTGAGACCCACATGTCTATCGAGCATGTTCCATGGCAAAAGAGAGATATGATGCCTGTCCTAATTGTTGGCAACTTTCAGGGGTGTTTGAGGTCACTCGTGGACCAGATGTCACCAGGCCAGAATGGCTGGATGGGTGAGGAATTTTCCCAAAGACGATGTCACTTGTTCAATGCAATTAATCACGCACGTTAATTGATCCAGCTGCAAAATACCATAATCTTTTCTCTCTGGCTGATATATTGCCAGAAAGACGGAGGTGCGAGCCCGTGGATGGAGTTTGTATGTAAACAAGAAGCAGCTTGAGAGGCTGCGTGTCGCTATTGTATTGCAGCGGTGAAGCGGAGTGATTGAATTGTGTTTTGCGACACGAGAGCCCTATGATGGGGGTGAATCTCGGAATTTGAGCACACAACTTGTCGTTTTGTCAATGCCTCAGCCCCATCCCCGCACGTCTTCTGAGTAAACTCCATCGCATGGAGGAGAGGAACAACAATGAAAGTGGCAGAAGCTATCGAATGCTTGTTTTCGTCTGTTTGGATACCAATGGATCTGTCTTTTTCTCACAGTCACTCTCCCCCCTCCCTGGGCATCCCACACTTACTGAATCTCTGGCTCGGATCTCCCCCTGACTTCCATCCCTTCTCATGGGGATGATCTGTGTACGATATTCAAACCGAACGTGTAAAAATACCAAATTCGGGGTAAACACAATGGTGTTACTGAATTTAGGATGAAGACACGGATTTAGCCAGACAAATTGGAGATTCACTCTTCTTTTACATACAATTCACATTCAATGGGGTTTGTGGGTTGTGTGCGCTATGTTAACCTCATTCTGTGCACAAGTGCATGGAGCTTGCTTTCAACTCGACATTTTCCTCCCGTATTTTGAATCTATACGTATTTGCAGAGTGCATAATACAGGGGGACACATTTTCTCTCATGTGCTCCTCCGAGTGTATGTCTCTCAATAAATTGTATTGGAAATTGTCTCACTGTCACTGAGAAAGCAAGCAGAAGCAGAACTGAGAAAGGGGCTCTTAATCGCTTATGTTATGTCTTTAAGAAATTTAAAATTAAAATAAGAGTGAGTAGAAAGAATTTCATCAGCATTGAATGGTATGAGCTTTATAAAATTGTTTTACATCTGATGCGAATTAATCAAATATTTATCATTCTTTAAACTTTAATAAGATTTCTTTTTTCATAAAATAAATCAAATCTGTAAAGTTCTTCAAGATAAGAGCTTTATAAAATATAATAATAAATAAAATTTATTACTTTATTATTTCTCTTCAAACTCTGTAGGTATTAGACTTTATCTTGATTTTTGTCGGTACTTTCCTGGCCATATGTGATGTTACCATTATAATTTAATTTAAGGGTAGGTACTTAAACTATCCAATGACTAACCCCTCAGTTACAAAAGCACATTCCAGAAAGCTCAGTATGGTACGTTATATATATTTATGTATGAAGACAGCGTGTGTGGAGTCAATGTATGACAATGCGGGAAGAAGGTGCAACGTTCTGAAATTAACAACAATCCTCTTGTGAAGATGTTTCCGCCATTTCTGAGACACTCCCAATGTTCTTTTAGCTGTCTCCGTGCCATGTTCTGGGGGCGGGTATGTGGGGTTATAGCAAAAAAGTGCCATGGGATGGTGTGTAATTTGTGGTCCCTCTGGGGGTTCCTGGGTGAGCATACATTTGATGCCTGCGAGAAGAGTTGAGGAGGAGAAAACAAAGAACAATTTTTCTCTATGCGAATTCCGATATTTCTCTGTAATGTCAGCAATTTTTCATCATATTTTGCCCTTTCTCCCCATGTCTTATATCGTCGAAATTTTTCTCATTCTCTATCGAATTATATGTGAATAAATTCACATCCCTTTTTCCAACACGTATTCCCACACTTCAATCCCACGTCTATTCTCCACAATGAATATCTATAGAGGAGGGGGGAGAGGCCTCCCACCCCACCCCCACGATGAAAACATTGACGATTGGTTGTTGGAATGGGGATGGTTTTTCGCCTCCACACACAAATAGATTCATTATGGTTTCATAATTAAGAATCCCACAATTGCCCATTAAATGGTGATTTATTGAGGCCTGTGCCAAAAATATTTCATACAAATAGGGAAAAGTGACGTCCATTGTGCATGAAAAAGTAGGGACAAATAGCTGTAAGAGTGAGTCCCCAAACTGAACCACTGGGATGCCTTCATGAGAATTAATAGTATAGGAAAGGGCTAAAGAGACCACAAAAAACTCGAGGTGGTACCTATAGAACAATAGATAAAGTTGATAAAGATTCAGTGGGAGTGAATGAACATGAGGTAGACAAGACACAAAAAACCTACTCACCACAAAAATGATAAAACTCTTTCATTTGAGGTTTCTCTCTATGCCATTCATTCACGTGGGTAGACGTTAGGTAGGAGTAACTAGGAAATTTGTTGTTTCCAGGAAAATTCTTGAATGGTTTCGAGCTTGTAATTCAAGGAGCTGAAACCTCCATTTCAGGAGTCATAAAAATGCTTTCAACTCGCCAAAGTATTATATTATATTACCTGCAATTAATAAAACGTACATATAAAGGCTTGTTAGCAAAAATTGTATTAATTATCGAGTGTAAATTTGGAGAATGAATTTTTTTCTAAAAATTTTAAAGATAAATTTACAAAAATTCAATTTATCTAAGGACAATTTCCCCTAAATACAAAACAAATAATTATATATAGAGATAATTTCCGGTAAAAAGACTCAGCTTGAATGAGGTCATGATATGTATGTGTGGTAGTCTGAGAGCCATACTATCTCTTAGAATAAAATTCAACCATTCATACTACAGCAGCTTTATTTTTCACGAAATAATGGAAATTTTTTCTGCCGTCGCCCAGTACGAGTTGTTTCGCAATTAAATATTTATACACACTCCACTCCAAGTTTTTCCTCTCCCATTCTTCTTGGGGCAAATCAACTCACAACACGGGCAATCATTATGTGGAGTAATGAAATGTTCATGATTTCTCTTTCTCCCTTCCTTGTGCAGTTTTTTTTTCCACCTTGACTCCTTATCAAATTTGAACAAGGTGCAAAATAAATCTTGGCAGTACAGCCAGAGCCCCTTTCCGAAAGTTGCCTGATTTATTTTTCTTTCTCCGTGTAATAAGATAAAAATTGAGAAAAGCACTTAAGCGTGAAAACAAGGGGCTCGTATAATCAAGAATATTTGCTTCGCTCTTTGCCCTTTTGCACCCCCAAATAACTCATAATTTGCATGACATTAGATGGAAGAGAAAATTTTTACGCTATATACCTTATGTCATCTTTTGATGATGTTTGATCTTGTGTTTGTCTAAACATTTTCTTTATCATAACTTGAATGCAACTGACACAGTATCTTCGGAGTTTTTCAATTGAGTTTTCTAAAGAACTTTGGAAGGATTCTTTAAGACTTGCCTCCAGAAGATCATCAAACAGGAAAAGAGCAAAGAAAAATGAACTCCCAAAATGTATTTACCTAATTTATTATCATACTTGTTGTGTATTTATGCTGATTACAAATTTCCAGCAAGAAATGATTGTTGGCACAGGCTGATGATGTATCTCATAGTCCGTGGAAGGGTGCCAAAGTTGCCTGAATCCGTTGCGGAAAGAAGTGATTTGACTTAAGTGAAAAGTTTCTCCTTCAACTCAACCAGCAATAAGGGAGGCATTTCCAGCGTGTATTTGGGGAGGATTTAATGAATTGACGGACCATGGCAAGTGCTCTGCACGCATATATTTTCACCCTCTCTTGGACGGAGCTTACCTCACAAGTATTATATTATGAGAAATTCAAGACAGATTAGCCACACTCAAGAAAATCTCAGACACTGAAAAAAATAAATTGTGCCAGTTTTATTTTATTTCAAAGGTTCCTTGTATGTTACGAATTTTTCCTAAAAAAAAGTCACAGTGTATAATTCCTGAAATCGTCTTTCCAATCTGAAACCTAAACATACGAAATCAAAACAATAATTTTGTCACGCACCTGAATAAACAATGGGACTTTGCATTAAGTCTTCTATTTGGCCACAAAAGTGGTTTCCATCCCTGTAAGGTTCACTGAATGCCCCAAAATATAATTACACGGCATTGTGAGAACACCAAGAATGGGCAAATATATTTGATTTTAATTTTGCTGCTCGCGCACGAGTTGTGTATTTGTGTTTTGGGCCCTGTTTCACGCTGGCGCCAGCGAACTTTGAAGCCTCCCCAATCCACTCGCAGAAAAAAGCGCCACACGCAACGTTCGTTGGGGAGTTGGAGGAGAAATTGAGGTGAGTGTGTGTGAGTGCTTCTGAATTTGGCGAAGTGCAAATGATACAGAATCAATCAATGCTCAAGTCGATGGTGATGGATGGGAAGTGGAGTCGCCATAACACATGTTATGTTCAATTTACTCCCTTTATTGAGCTCATAAATCATACCAAATGCATTACACATTCCACTAAGGGTGCTCGAGCGAATAGTCAAGGGTGGGAGATTTAACAGGGTGAAGGAATGTTTAACTAAAGCTCCCAGTCTTGAGCAAATTTTCCCACAAAGAACATATGAATGACACGAAATCACCCAGAGAAAATAAATTAATTAAATTACTTATAGATATGGAATTTCTGGGAAAATTTTATAACCAACAGGAATTCAAAATTAAATTTTTATTTGTAAAATAGCTGAGACTATCTGTAAATCGTTTTAACTGTTGGTTATTTTCAAAAGTGTAAAAGCCAATAAGTTTTTGAGGAAAAATAAGCTGGGATTAGGGAATCCCAGCTAATACGAGCAGGATACAGATTTCTTTTTCACCTGAGGGAAAAATATACCTCAGCTTGGGACACAATTCAAATTTGAAGGCTCTCAGTGGTCCTCAGAGTGTGTGACACATCTTGTCGAAAAGGGGATGCCAAGTGGTCCTCTCATGGGAGCATCAAAAATGCACAATGGAGCAAGTGAAAGCTCCACGGGCGTCCTATGTGTCTAGAATATAATACCGGGTGCTCCGTGTGTAAAATCCTCGAGTGGGCCAAGTGGGAGGAATTACACACGGAATATGTATTATGGTAAATCCGGGTGTCGAGCCTCACGAGGCATGAATAAAAATGGGCGTTACGGGAGATGACTTTTCATGCCTTCAAGAGCGTCACACTTTCATCTCTCAAGCCTCTCATTGTTACTTAACACAATGGCAAAATCATCATAGATCAAGAGACCACAAAATTATACAGACTTCCTGCCACGTTCATTTTTTTTGCCCCTATTCTTCCACATCCTCCCCGAAATTGAGACTGAAAAATGAGTGTTGAAGAGCGGAGGAGGTTTTTCTCTCAAATCATGCTCCATAATAAATTGTATCAATTTTCATTCACATTTTTCGCTTTGCTTTATACCACTCCCATGCACTTTGCACCCATATCCCCGCATCTCTAAAGCAAAACTTCTTCACATCTTGAGGGAATTTTTCACCACTGCAGGACTTAAATTATACATGGAAAAGTTATATTTCCATCTACATATAAGGTGATTCCTTTTTAGAGCTGGTTTTTTCGTTTTCCATTTCCACTGATGAGAAAAAATCTCCTAACGATTGAGCATAATCTGAATGATACACTAAAACTAAATAGGAAACCCTCTCGAAGATCGAAATTGTGAGGGAGAAAAACAAGAAGTTCGATTTATGGGATTAAATGGCTAGGGATTACCCTGTATTTTTACAGCAATGCAATTTACTTCCACCCCTTTTGGAATAATGAACGAGATTCTTAATGCATTATATTTTTCATTTCTTTTTGGAGATTATACGAACATCTGGATTAAGTTTCTTTCTCCTGTTCGCAAAAGTTTCAATTTCAATTTTTCTTCCACTCCCTAGAGAGGAAAAGTAAATTTCTTTCCACCATTCATACAATAGGAAATGCATTGCTCATGGGAACGTAAAGAGCTTTCGAGAGCTTTTAATTATGTGCAATGATTATACATAGTGATGAAAATGTTTTCTGTAGATTAAAAATCATGAAAATATAGAAATTTCTTTAGCAACTTTCCTCTTGTTTAACAAAAATAATTAGCATTGATATCCAAACATTAATTCAAATCAAATAAAGGAGGTTCTTAAACAGAACTTCCGCCTAACATTTGTGAGGAATTTGGCCCATTTATGGGTGCAATGGGGCTGAACGGGGAGCACATGAATAAAATGTCGAATCATGCTTTTCTTCACAGAGTGGCACGAGGCGGACGAACCCTGTGGAGGCGAGTTGTTAACAAGCCAAGAAAATTATGACACGATCATCGTGGAGAGCGGGAATAAAAAAAGGAATCGACACCACTGGGGGGTTGAGAAGAAACTAACGAGCACAAGTATAGCAAATTCCTGGAGTGAAGGAGCTTTTGCCGAGAAACACGTATGTTTAATACAGCATTAACATTGTGTTTGATATATTAGATTTCGAGAGGGGTGAGAGCTTGGGGTGAAATGTTCTGAAAAGAGCAAATATTTTCCGTAAAAACACAAGCACACACACAACCGCAAATACAGTTTCCCTAGTGTTTTTCCTTATGGTTCTTTCTCTCACTTTTCAGTCCCACCCCACAAGAGCTCTCCTTCACGTCGTGAAAATGAAAATGTGGAAATTGTGGCAATGGAAGCAAATTACGATTGCGTGGACTCTCCTCACAATTCTGCAGATGCTCATCAACCGAGGTATTTATACTTTTATATGTAGCTTTTTCCACTTATTCACTGCCTCATCGTAGATGAGGTGACTTTTTTCTGCACACTCTATTCTTTGGGCAAATTTGCTTTGAGTCTTTTTTTGCGTCTGTTGACTACCCAGATACCAGTTGGCAAGTTCATAAAAAGTAGAAACACCCGGAGACAATGGCAAAAATTTCCTCGCATATATTAACACCAAAATACCAAAGAATTTTCTCATTTTGACATACAAAGATAGGAAAAACTGTTGAATAAAAAAACATGAACTTTTTTGTCGACAAAATCGGCCCGGAAAAATCACGAGAAAAATCCCACGATGAAATAAACCGAAAAAGCACGGATGAACATAAAAAAAGCTCAACCGAAGCTCATCCTAAAGAAATATTTTTCAATAAATAGTGAGGGAAATAAATGAATTATCTATCTGTGGCTGGGGATGAAACGATTTAAAAAAAAAATGCAACAGAGAGATAAATTAGTGTCAAAAGGGGAGGACAACATTTCACAATTGAAGAGAACACACAAAAAAGCCCCTGGCCAGTGGAATTTTAACAATTTCCCCACAATTAATAACACAAATTGCATTTCAATAGTCATTTCAACCGGAATAGAGAAAGGAAGACCACACTGGGACAGTGACAAAAAATTTAATTTGGGTAAAAACTCTCAATTTAGAGCACTTTGGATGTGACTAAAAATGTTTTGTTTAATTAATATTTAAACGGAAATTGCTATATTTTCAAATTGACCCAAAGCAAAATTAGAAATTGAAGTGTTTATATTCGAAAAGTTTGCTTTAAAGTGGCACTAAAATTTTATAATGTTATTATTCGGTGGAAAATTTATGATTGAACTACTGGGAAAATATTATTGGACCTCAACGATTTATTACCAAACAATAAAACGAAATTATTTCGCATAGTAATGAACATCAGTGTTAAATATGTTTGCAGAAGTTGTTATAAGCACTTAATAGCTTATTTTACATATATTTACTGGAATATTCAAGTATATGAAATCATATTAAAATTTTTGCAATGCATCTGTATATGAACTCTGACTTATGTGGAGTTAGCCAATTTATTTCCCAAGCACAATCCGTCTCCTCTTGCATTCTGATTTATTGGTGAAATGTGGATGACTTTTGAAAAATTCTCACATCATGTTTCTGGAGAGACGAGATACAACAAAAGGCAAGGAGACCACTGCAAAATGCAGCAAAGAGGAAGTTCCTTAAAATTCATTCCGTCTCTTGGACGCCTCACCCAGAGGATATTCTTCTGCGGATCTCCTCATGAAACATTGTCTTTCCTCCCTTGCCATTCTCTTCTTTCACCACTTTTTTTGCTCTGGAGTCCCCTCATGATCCCTGAAACACTGTTCTATTGTCCGCATGACACTGCAGAGAGAGAATGGGGGACTTAATGAAAAAGTGTCCAAAAGTGCCAAAATTGCATCATACATAAAATGCAATTTAGAGGCGGGCAAACCAACGGAAAAATTTCACCATGGGGTGAACATTCGAAAGCCTGGTGTGTGGGCAAAAGTGTCTTGCATATCATTTGCATGCGAATGTAATTAAAGTAATTTATGGCGAGTGACACTGAATTCTCATGGTTTGTTTATATAATTCCCATGTCCGACACTCTATCCACTCTTTTTTGTCCACCACAGAACCCTCGTCTGTGACCGCCTCAAGTGTCTGCACGAGAATTATGATGTTCAACACAATGGCAAATTTGATAATTTAGTTTGAGCTTCATGCAAGAGAAAAGCTCTCGAGGGTGACTTCTTCTCGCGATGGCTTTTTTTGTAGTTCTCCGCAATGGGATTTGCATTTGGGATGAGATTTGGGTTGATACAACTCCATCTAGCCCGTTGCTCCTAACTTTCATACGAATAGAATATCCAACCTTCTTGCATGTGCAATTCATAGTAAGAACCAATTTCCCATATCATGCACATAAAATTTCAATTAAACCAACCATCAATTTTCAGGATTCTGCAGTGATCAATCTCTAAGCCCGCTTTTCAGGGGAGGAAGTGCAAAACCCTTATCCCAGAACACCCACTGCATATTTCTCCATGTAGAACTTTTTTCTTTTCTGCACTTTTGAATTCGTTCACTGTGAGAAACTTTTCCCTGGGAATGTGCCTTGAAAGCGTCCGAATTGAGGCGACTAAGGAAAATTCGCAAAAGACCACCACTAATGCTCAATGGCAATTTTTCTCGAAAGACGACCACACAATTTCTCTTAGTAGAAAGAAACTCACAAATACGAGCAATAAATTTCAAATCTACTCTCAAAGTGAGTGACTTTTTGCCTAGCATTCTCGAAAAATGTCGCAAAATGTGAAGATATGGTATCGGGGAAATATCTATTGGGGTCTATGTGATGATTTATTAACACAAGATGAATAAATTTCATGTGATTTGCTTCCTACTGACATTCTATCTCCGTTGCAATTTATTGACATCAATTTTGAGGGTTCGCTTCCGAGTTGTGGGGCTTTTGTGGGGCTGGACAAAAGCTATTCCATGGTTGAAAAATATTAATTTCATGTCCAATATTTATGATTATGGCAATGCACAGATCTATCCCATATCTTGCATCATCCATGGGACATCATATAAATAGAGAAATAGAGCATATGCTGAAAATGTGCTCATGATCTTCGATGGTTGAAGCTTTCACGCCAACGTACGATAAATGATGGTTGCCAAGTGGAGAGCATGAAGAAGAATTTTCATTAATTTACTTCAACCATGGACTTTTTCGCCAAGAAAACTTCAGCATGTCGAGGAGTTTTCACCATCACGACTTAATGAGCTTTTTGTTCATTTAACCCACCAAATTAGGAAATTCTGCCTTGGAGGGAAAACTTCCATATACATAACCCACCCGCACGACTCTCGAAAAAATTCGAATTGATAGTGGCATGACATATTCTCTGACGGATGGGCAGGGGCCACCCCCTTAGCATCCGCCTCAAGGAAAAAAATGCTCCACAGTCGTTGTTAAGCTTTTCGGCAAAGTTGGTTCGTGTCAAAGAAGCTATTTGTCAACAGACACACTGACGCGTCGAACGTGAGCCGCATTCAGAGACTTTCGTGGAGCCCCTGGCCAAGGCACTGGTGTATAATCTCAAATCTCTCCACCCAGGGAGACTTTTTTTCTTGACAGGCACAACGCCATCAATTGGGATTCTGTCTGTATTAAGAATGTCCAGATGGTGGTGTACGCAAAAAGGGCAGGACAGTTGTTGTTTTCCCAAACGTCCACCCCAACTCTGGCCCCTCTTTGTGGCGGAATAACCCACTGAGAATTCCCCAGATACCGTGGGTGGATTTCTCAGCACTTTTCCCTCAACTGTTGTCACTCAAAAATTCACTTTAGGCTTTGTGGAAATTTTGTACCACTCTGTGGAGAATTTTAAGCAATTCATTACCATTTCGAGATGACCAGAAAGTAGTGTCAAGGACTTCCTGTGACAGAAATATGTTTTGTACTGACCCAAATCAAGAGACTTTTAATTAAACAAATCTAAAAGTTTATTTTAGGTCATGTTGGAATATATAGCGAAGTGAGGGATGAGCATACGAGCTGGAATTCTTAGAGGACCCCATTCGAAATGTTATTAAATCTAGAATTAAAATAGAATTGCATTAATTTACGTTTTCTTGGGAGTATCTGAAGTATCTCACGAAAAAAATAAATAATTTCCCAAAATATCCTTAAAAGCTCTCAAGCTCTTTAAACGTTGATTTATTCAAATATAAGCGAATATTTATCTTCAAATATTGTCCCAATCTACCGGAATATATTATAGAAAATTCTTCCTGCGCGTGGTATTTTCCTTCAACCACATCCAAAGAGACATGTTCTAACTCAGAATGGAACAACAAGAGTTGTTTTTCCCACAATTGCGCTCAGCACAATTATTTTGGGGGTGAGCTTTTGCTGAAGTTTTCGTCAAAGTTGCTGGACAAACAGCGAAAGCGGAGAAATAAAATTTTGAGAAGAAAAGGAAGGGGCTGCAACATCCCAATAATCCTGCAATTCCACAGTGAATCGAGCCCTGGGAGGGAAATAAAAAATGCTGATAAACCCATTTCAGCCCCCGACCGCAAAATATAGCAATAAAAGCATGTAAAATAGGTGTAAAACCTCCCTAGTGGGTGATTCATGGGTGGCTGGGGGAAAGAAATAATAAAATTCCTGGGACTTTTGAAATGGGAAAGTCACACTGAGAATTCGATGGTGAGTTCTTTCATGTCTTTCTTTTTTTTCTTTCACCCTCTTCCAGGCAATTGAAGTTGTACCTCGTGTGTGCTTGAGCGTTTGTGTGATTGTTTTCCCGCCAAAGCTATCAAATGCTATTTCAAGAAAATGAGAAGGAAAAACAAACCAAATACATTTTATGGCAATGAAAATAGCACAGGGGAAAGCCATAGAAAAATGTCACCAAAATTCACTTGACTGAATTTCAATTGAGCTTAAATTTTGTTTGCCGCTGCCGCACACAATTTCCTCTTCATATAGACCAAAAGTGTTCCGAGAAAGCTTCTGTATTTGGACGAGTGTGAGGTAGAAAAAGCTTCCGAAGCACTTTAGCTGTTATATTTTTTCCTTCATCTTTTTTTGCCTCGCACTTTCCAATGGATTTCTGTGGGTGTTTTATGGGAGGGAAAAGCTACGTCGCCAGAAATAATAACAAACCATCTCACCTTCCAGTGGCCTCACCGAAAATAGTTTTTGTCATTTTATCTTATGCGGATCAAAATGTTTTTTTCATCAGCTTAAATTATCGTAAACAATTTATGCTACGTTGTCCTTTGTGAATTGCAAAAGCCATAAAATTATATATATATGTATGTTCAAAAGGGAGAATTCTGCAAAACTTCTCAGCCACCTAATTTTCTCCACTCACCCCATTCAATTCATCAGCATTCATGGTGGTGAACCCCAAATATTCATATAATGCTCTGCCTGACTTCATGTTTGAGTGTATTTACAATAAAAGAAATTATGTACCCTGGTGGAGCAACTTGAAAACTCAGCCAAGGAGAAGAACCTGCGTCCGAGATGGACTATGCGTGAAGATTGGCGTGACTTGAATAAATAATTGTCCCTCACGGAGGCAGCTCTTTTTATTTAATCCATTCACATGTGTTTTTATGCTTCAGCACAAACACCACATACTATCTCATATGTTGCCCTGATATTTACTTTTACGGATACGCCCAAAACCCCACTCACTCTCGCAAACTATCGCCGATCAATATGGGGAACTTTGCTGTCTCATACACACGTTCTTCCACGAAAATGAATACTATAAAGCTCTGATTGTGTCTCCCACCCTCTTGGAAAATCATGCGGTGAATTGTGACAGAACTCTCCTATCGTATAAGTAGGTACACCAGAGATTTTCACTACTATCTCAAGGGTGCGATCGTGTGCGGAACAGAGTCAACAAACTATATATGTTTGTGAAATTTGATATTTGAGAGCTTTTCCTACCAGGCGTCTCCATTTATTATAGGCTTATATATGAAAATTCACTGAAAGCAGGAAAATTAAAATACATATATTCATTGGATTTATTCTCCTCGCTCTCTATAAAAATGAATCATCCACTTTCATCATTTTAACACATGTCAGAACAAAATCTATGAAACTATTTCAAATGGAAGGAAATGCAAACTTTTCTTCCTGAAGATATTTTCTGTTATTTCATCTCTGATGGATGAAAAGTGCAAGCAATCTACCAATAAAAAAAACTGACAACCATCCTCTGAGAAATGTAGATGGAGTGGAAATATGGGCTTTCCCGCAAACTAACCACACCCCAAGGTGGAGGAAAGAAAGCTAAAAGCTCACTAAATCTTCACCTGTTCGATTTTCTTTCTCACCTCTTGCGCAAGAGAGTATGCAAAATGCCTTCGGAAAATGAGATGCATATTTCTCCATAGCCAAGAATAGGGAAACGTCTGATGCTCAAAAGGATTCTCTTGACGGGCTTTCCCACTATCCTTGGGGAGGTTTACTTTATGGGGTAGAGCGTTAAGGGAATTTATGAGTATGTTACGACATTATTACAATGGGGTTGAAGAAAAGGAGGAAAAAAAGTTTTATGATTAATTTTCATTCTTAAGCAGAGAAGAATTCTTTTCCCCCAGAGAAATTTTTATTGCATTAAAAATGTTTGTCATATAATCTTTTCGTTCTATGTTTTTTTTTCTTCCTCCATCTATACATTGATGAGAGAGAAAATGATGGAAATGAAAGTGGAAAGTGTGCGCTGACAGGCAAATTTTATCACAATGATTCAGTTCTTTTTTCTTGCCTCCCCCATTCTTCTCGACTCTCGATTTCCTCCTTTGGGAAAGAATGTCCAATCTTCATGGTGATTGACTTAAATGGGAATTTATGAGAAAGTTTGTCAAGGAGAATCTATCGAGAAAGTTGGCGTGATTTCGTCCATTGTTGGCGGCTCAATTTTCATAAAATCACCACCGAGTCCAATGGGTGAAATTTTCCTAATTATTGTTCAGAGGAATGGGAAAAACTTTAAGATGATATTTCAAGAGACGAAGTAAGATTATTGTTTGAGGAAAACATTCTCAAGTGAGAGTTGATATTTAAACTTACAACATCTTTCTCTCGCTGAGATAAGGGTGTACTCCAAAGTACTCAAGATCCTCAAAATAGTTTTAGAGGATTTTCACCGAAAGTAATTTCACCAAACTAATAAATTTCGTTCTCTTGGAAAATGTTAGAAATTCGAGATTAGAAACTTCCATCACATGGAGCCCTAATAAAACTTTACTTTTTTCTTTTGGATATTGATTTCTTTTCTGCATTCACGAAGTGAATGGAAATATTTTGAAATTTTTGCATGGCAATTTTCGCCATTAGAGTTTCTTGAGTGGAAAGTTGTGTGGAAAATTTTCATAATATGACAAGAAGGTTGAGGAGAAAAATAACATTACAGCCAGATAATACTGGTAAAAGCTAAAACTTTATGCTCTCAATATGGATTTTTAAGTAACTCTCTATTAGTTCTCCAAACATTGATGGTGAGGAGGGAATTTCACTAGACTTGTGGGATTCAAAGTTTTCCAACATTTCCGACTCTGTGGGAGGAAAATCTATACAGACAATTTCTCGCCCCTCACCCATCCCAATACAATTCGTAAAGAAAAAAAAACCATAGTCCAAGAGGAGTGTATCTCTCTGGAATTTTCGATAGAGTCCTCGCCTACCAGGGCGAATCACTGCCATCGCACCCTCTCAATACAATGCCAAAGAATAAAAGTGGAAGAACCTCCAGACACCGAAAGAGAGAGACTTTTAAAGACTTTCCTCCCCCCGCCCTCGGTGTGAGCATACATATAAAATACCCATTTAATAACGAACCATTGGTGTGAGGATCCAACAAAAAATATTTATACAGAGATAAAATTCCTCTGGAGTGTGGGTGGTTCGCCGAAGATGAAGGGGGAGAAAAAACAAACATTTTCACGCCCAACAAAACTTCACGAAAAGTTTTTCGATATATCTCCCTCTAAATGCCGTAGTTTAAAGGGTTAAGGATGAGAAAGTTGGATGAAACGATTTTATAGTCTCCTCCTAGATAGTTCTCAGTTGAAATACTTTCCTCTGATTCACATGGAGCATACACACTCGGGCGAAAGATCTATCGGTGGGGAGGGATACCCAGTTCTGCGAATGTGGAAGTCTGGGGAGTGGAGGATTACGCGACTGCTATGTAATAATAATGTTGCAAAGGAGAGACTTTTAGATAAATTGTATATGCGCTTCTCCTGTAGCAAAGATGGAATCTCCTGGGGAGGAAGATTGTGGGGATTGCATCCACATATCACAAAGAGAGATACGTCACAATGTAGCATTTCTTAAAGCTTTCGCACCTTTGCTATGAACCATGGAAATGCCTTTTGTATCACATATGATAAAGAAGAATTTTGTTAACTCGGTCAGTGACAAATCTCAAAAAAAGAAATCTGATTCAACAATCAAATTGTTAAACTTTCCTCCAAATCTAACCGCATTTGCTAAATCTAAAAATAGCATCAAACATCTCATTTTCATCCCCTTAATTCCCTCGATTTTTTTTGTCGGATTGACTATAAAAATTCCTCTATATTTCCATTTGTTTCCGCCATTCCCTGTCGCATTTTTTTCTCTCCTGCCCAGGGATGGGAATTGATGCGGAAAAGCGACTCGATATCACTACTGCAAATTGTAGGCCATGAGGAGGGCCAGACTCGATAAAAAATAGAGCCACAATTTATCATCGATTTTGCGAGTGGACACAATAATTTGTCAAATCGATTCTCTCGCCTTAATTGATTCTCAATTGGTTTCGTGTGTGAGCTTTTTGTCCGTGTCAGTTTTTTGTGTCGAAGGGCTGAAAGCTCTCTCAAGTAATATTTTCCTCCCATCGTTGAGGGCGGTAGAGAGAAAAAATGATATTTAACTGGGATTTTTGTCCTCAATTGTCCTCTCTTGATTCTGTATATTTCACCTCTATGGTCGAGAGATCCGCTTGAGAGCGAAACTTTTATGAGTAATTTATATTTTATTAAGTTGTCCTCACATGGAACTTTATCACATTTTTCCACATCTACGAGTACCATCATTTACCGGTGTTGGCAACGTCAGCCCTCATCCCTTATTTCTGGGAGTAAAAAGTGTTAATTAATTTTACTCTTTCGCTCTTTTTTTCCAAACTGGAGGCGTTTGGGGTGGTGAAACATGTACAAGGGTCATCACATGTAAACGCTTAATTTTTTATGATTACCCTTTGTTTGATGTGCTTTCAGGGAAAGACTACATGGATGTTTAACCCTTTCCTGGTATACATGCGGAAAAAAAATCCGTGACTCCCTCATTAGCCGGTTAATGGAGGTGACCGACAGACCATGAATGCAATTAAAGTCTACACAAAAAATGTCCTTTCTATCTCAAATCAACTGTTGGGCGTGAGACAGTAAAATGTCCAGCATTATTCTTAATCTTGAAGAGGCCATTGAGGGTTCATTTGGCGGCGTGAAAATTGACGATGAAAAGAGGGTGGGTGGGTTCTCTTGAGTGAAATTACTTGGTAATTTGCTCCTCTTGCCGGGTAATAAATCAAGGGTGGAAAAAAGCTGATGAAAAACACTGGCTCGTGCTGAAATTTGCCAATTTTCCACTTAAATTTTCACACTGTGAGATACTCCAAAACAGCACGAGAGTCGGCCAAGAGCCAGAAAATCAAGGGGTGATGCAGTTAAATTTGCTAGAACGAAGACTTATTCTTACTCTATTGTACATAATAACGCTCCCAAAAGTATTAGCAATTAATTAAGATTTAAAATCTTTATATTTTTAAATCAAATTTCTTTCTCAAACTTATAATTATTATACATTTCAAAACATATGCTTCACAATCTGCTCTAAATAATTTACCAAAAACATGTTTCCACAAGACCTTCACCCCTTGGTCGACGATGAGGAGCAAATGAGATGGCTGGAGAGTCTCTCTTCAATGGAATTGTAATATGAAAGATGCCTTATGGGGTGTGCTGAAAGGAGTCAGACGCTCGTGGCTTCACACAAAGTCTGAGGCTCATTTCACAACAAGAAACGGATTATTATATTTTCCAAAGAGGCATCACCCGCCCTCTTCTCGATGTTCCACCAGTGATTTATGACAACCAACATGCCAAAGAGTTTGAGGTTGTTCGCCGTGGAATGACGTGGTACGTGTGGCTTCTCGCAATTTTCCCAGAAATGGTTTGGTGGGGGGATGGAAAATTATGAAATTAAGGTAATTTATCTCGATATGTGGTTTTCCGGGGCAAAAATACCCTCCATCTGACACCCATTTCTACACCCACTCAACGGCAACATCAAAAGACATGGACTCTATAAGGGATACACCCTCGCAGAGAGAATTCAAAAGATCTATTTGCTAGATGGAGACTAGCTGTCGGATTCTCTATTTCATGGAAATTACTTTATTATAAGACATTTCCGGTGACATCCTTTTATTTGCCATTGCACAATCTCTCTCTCTATATAGCCCATCCCTCAAGCTTCATTTTGTCTTTTATCTTGGGTTCCTCCTTCTTATATGTATGTGTGTGTATGACTCCCCTTTAAATAACCAAAGAGACGAGAAATGGAAAGCAGAAGGCTGATAAGTAATGTGATTGAAAAGAATCCTCTTGCTGATGATTCAACGCGATAAACATCAGATTGATTCAAAAGACATGATGATGTTTGCCAAATTGGGGTGGAATACATCAATTCTCCACGGAAGAGTATTAAGGGAAAACCAATTTCTAGGAAGAGTATTTTTTCGAATATCACTGCATCATGAAAAGCTCTTAGGGTATCTCAGAGCTTTCAATTCAATCATTTGAACTGCGACAGTTGTCTCTAAAATGACAAGTTACTCACCCCTCGGCCACCAGCCAGAGCGATGCTTTTAAGGAAATGACTTTATTATTGAAGCATTCCAATTTGTCTTGAGATACTTTTGTTGTACCATCGCCAATGGCAATTTTGTCCAATTGCACAATAAGAGAATATTGTGACGAAAAATGAAAATTTCCACTATGGTCAATTTCTTATGTGATTTCAAATTGCAACACACAAATTAATTTGCAATTCTGAGGTCAATTTGCACATTGCCGACTTTTTCCTCCATTTTTCCCTCATTCGCTGGTTACTCCTCATCCCCTCGTTCTCTTTAACTACCCCAAATGCCATTAAATATGTGTGGATTGTGGAGAGATGAAGAGAGAGTTTTCGACCGAAAACTTTCCATCATCGTCATCAAATTATGAATTTATTTACACTTTTGCTCAACGGGTTGAGTGTTTGGCAATTTTAGGGCGGCGGGTGAGAGATTGTGCAAAATTGTCTCATTAGTGAAGAGATACCAGAGGATGGGTGAGGGGGGGGTGAGGAGCTTGAAAGTGTCCTATTGAGCTGCTCAGATGAATCCGATTGTGGTGGAGGATTTCCAACGTATAAATTATTCGATTCATTTCCTAATACAAACATCTCATACATCACTGATGAGTGAATTGTGCCACTCGAAGGAGGGCCTTTCTTGGAGTCACTTGATTACTCCTACACTCACTATTCATCCAGCACTGTGGGACTCCCGAGGGAGGCGTCCGGGTGTGTTGTTGCCTGCATCAGGTGGTATGGATGCTCTCAGGAGAGTAACTGTCTTCCACATGCCTGTATATTGGACACTTGTCACGTATAAGGCAATACTCCCGCTTGAGACACTTCACACGTTGGAAATATGATATGAAAGACATCACATTGCTGTGGGAAGCCAATGCATCACATACTATGCAAACATACATCAAACCAAAAGTCAATGGAATGGTCACTGGAGAGCCTCATCTCATTGTTAACTGCTGCACGAGTCTGGACTGAATCATAATATGTATAGTCTGAAGATCAGAATTGAGAAAATCATCCTTAACATTTTCAATTCTTGTCCGGTTTCTGATCATCTTCTTAAGATCATTAAGCACATATAACGTATTGAAAATTTTTCCAAGTGCATCCCTCTGCAATGAAATTAGAACTTCCTTTTCAAGCGAAATACTGTTTCTTAATATTCTGAAAAGCAACAAAACTATATATGAAAATTACTTGAATTCCATGAGAGAAATAACTCGTAGCATTGAGAGCTTTCTCCCATCAGCAATGAATTACCCTCCTCTTGCTGTATATCGGAAGTCAATTCTGTACTAATGATTGAACACATGGATAATTTTGTGGGAGGATTGTGAGGTGAGCACTTGGGAATTTGTGCGGGGATAACCCCCCGAAAGCTTTCAATGGATGATGATGGTGTTGGATTAGGAAGTTCAAATCCTCGGGTTGGAAATTTTGGTGGAGTGTGAATGGGTGTTGCGCCGAAGAATGTGGGTCAGTTGATACGTTTCTGAAAGCAAAAGAGGAGAATGTGCTTCCCAGCATAAATGCTATATACTTAATCTGAAATATTTAGTGCGGAGAGCTTTCATTTTACGTGGTACCATGAGCAAAGCGTCCTCACAGTGTGTGACTCCCATGTGGAATCAGGTGAGGAAAACCACTCAAATTGTATTTATTGATGGTATTGAGGGAAAATTCTATTAATTTTGGATCAATGCACATGAACCTGGTGAGAGAGAAATCTCGATCACCTTCATTTCCAACAGCCAACATATCCCATGAGGAGAACTATTTCATTTTGCTTCACTTTTTGCAATTCCACACGTCATGGACACATAAATTTTGTACTCTTCTTAATTAAAAATAGAGATACTTGTAATTAGCACATGTCACAGGTGCAGCTGACAATTATCTAAATGAGATACGTGTTGAATTTCATGGAATATCACCTGAGGAATTGCGCGAGTCCAACCTGAAGTATTGCTATACCCAACCCATGTTCACTTAAGCTCAAGTGAAGCCACTTCAGCGATGGCATTTTCTTCTGCAGCACCTTTTCACCCCTTCGCCATTCATAGCGATAGTCCGTCGAGTAGACAAAAGAATTCCACAATTTGCTCAGTCTTATTGTTCTTGTGCGCACCCAGGTTGGTGGAAACACACACAATTTCCACGGCGCTGCACTTCGTTCGGGGATCACGCTGTATTGTTTCCCAACAATTTCGACAGAGCGCCATTCTTGACTTTTCTCAAGAATGAAGTGCTCCTCCTCAGCTCATTCCGCCAAGTGAGTGCCAAAGGTCCTTTATCACCACTCGAGATGATGTCACTCGAGAACATACAACAAATTGCAGAAGAATGATAGGGGAAAAAGCGACCAAGGGGTGAGCAATTGTCTAATTTTTCTTTGACCTAAGGGATTTCTCATTTCAAATTCCCAGTGTCATTTTGACCGTTTCTCGAGTTTTATGAAGCTTTTCTTTGTTTCTTAGTGATAAATTTTTTTGAAATTTGCCAGAACAATATTTTTATTAAATTTCTTCAAAAAGTTCATACACTTTCTACAAAGGTAATAGAAGCATATCTTGTACGTCCCATGTTAGTCGAATTTACTAGAAATTTTACCTAAAACCTCCTTGGAAAAACACCTCCCACTATATAAATACAGGTGGTTGTTTACAATACTTTATGAATCACCTTTAAAATATAAATTTTGTCCATGTGAAGACTATATATAAATTTGACTGATTGGGGCACTTCTCGTCCAGCGTGGAAGAAAATAAAACATTTTCTCCTTTAATACTAGTACCTACATCAATTTATATTATTTTTGTAAATCTTCAAAAAAACATTTAATATAGATAAAAAAAATCCACGCTCTTTAGAGTGTCCACAAACGAAGTACCACAACTCTAACTTCAATTTAAACTTCTAAATTGTACCAAGAGGTTCAATATATGAATCACCCCTTGATATGAGTGTAAAAGCAATTCGTTTATATAATAGATCATCTCATCGACAAGATAGAATTAATTGTCTTTATTAATACACTTTCCCAACACTAAAACTTTCCCATCAAATCTCATGCCTTGACAACTTTCACCCATTGTGTGCAAGCTTGTGGTAAGGCAAACAATAAAGCCGGAAATTTGTGCAGCATAATCGAAATTTCACAAGTGGTGAACACCCCTCGATTTGTAGCTCAAGTGTTCTCATGCAATTTTGAACACACTCCGGGTCCACTTCTCAATATTTTAGCAATAATCTCCCATCGAGGAATGTTTCTTGTATATCTGCATGTACATCAAATTAACATGAGTAGGTCTCATGTAATTGAGATTAATGGGAATTCATCGGATACATGGAAAAAGCATTGGGCATGAAAAGAAATGAGAAACAGTCTGAGAGCATATTCTGTCCCTGACACCAGAGAATGTCTCGAAATCGTATATTTTAGTCATAAATTTCTTACAAGGGATTTTATTGTCCTCAACAGATGACAGGATATATAATGTGACTGTCCCAGCACTTATCCGTCTCTCGCTGTACTTAACTCCTCAAAACTGATGCTCACCCACTATTCTGTGATTCTAGCACACACACACTGAGAAAAAAAATATGCTGACAACATGAGTAAAAACAATAGGTTTCCACTGGGCGAAGAGAATGGATATGGAATTGAAAAGGAGATCAAGTATTTGAAGGAAGCAAAGTAGTTTTCATTCCCACGAGATTTTCTAATACTCCTTCACAGAAACACAGGTCAAATGGACAAATGTTGTGTGTTGCAAAACACAAGTATTTATTGCCAACAACTTAGTAGCTTCTCAGAGTCCCACTAGAGGGCTCTACAGCATGTGAGCATAACTCCAGGGAATTGCCACGCTATATTAAACTGATAATTAATAATAATTTTACGATTTTTGAGTGGGTTGATTGAAAAAAAAGCTCCCCTAATTTTTCCCCACACGTGCTCAAAGATGAATTTATTCGGATTCCATGAAAAATGATCCCTGTCATCCACTCCATCGAAAGCAAATTTATCAGAGAGACGGAAAAAATTCATGTGTAGCCCAAACGACATTGAATAATTTTAATACTAAATCAAGATTTAATTTTCATGCGCTTCCCATGTGAGTAAGAGAGAGCTTTTCCCTAAAAAAAAAAAGAAGTCGCTGCTCAGCATGGTGGATGAGGAAGAAATCCTCTCGATAATGTGAAGTTTATGACATGAAGAAGTAAGAAGGAAAAGAAATATGAGCGAGGAGAGAGCTCCCCTCAAGATAGAATTTATTTGCTTCTTATTCCAAAAATCCTCCTCGCAGCGAACTATACAAAATATTTAACTTTTTGGGTCATACCACTCTTGGGTTTGCCACACACTCTGGTGAAAAAGTCAAGCTATAAATTTATTTTGGGGAATTTTGTCATATACTGATTTTGTTGGGGTGACTTTCTCCAGGAATATACTTTTTCCCCAACAAATTTTCACATCTACAATTTTCCACGGCTGAAGAGCTGACAGAAAAGTGCATTTCTGAAAATGTACGTTTCCCACCTTTACATTTCTCAAGAATTCACCAGAAAATTCTATATATAACTCAATTCTCCAACCAAGGAATTTGAAAGCAATAATTCTTGAACATGAGTTTGTATATCTTCCGGAATACCTTTAATTTCTCACGTCATAGTTAAGCCGCATATTCCAGAGAGGAACATCGAAATCCTCAAGTCCTCCTGAGTTGCAGGAAGAACCAAATATTTTGCTCTCTGTGGCATGTGTTGAACAATGGAAAATGAGTATGTGACTATTGCTGAGATTTAGCACATCCAAGGGCCCATCCTCATGGGATTTATATAGCAGGAATATTATTATCAAGGGTCATAGCATCTTATCTGCACATCCATTATGTAGCCGAGGCCCTGGTACTGAGAGGGAAATAAGCCACAATAAAATAAGATGTTGACCTGGGGTGTGCTTACTTCATACACTCAACACTCAAATTGTCCCTCTCGATGGGGTGTCGGCAGTTGTGGGTGGGGTTTTGTGTGTTGCAAAATGGAAAAAGAAGGGTACCCTAAGTGCTATAATGCTCCATTTGCAAACACCAACTCCAAAGTCACACAAATAGATGGAAAAGGAAACTATATTGAAAATGGTGCAAACTGTCGAATATTTATTCTTATCATGCCAGAGTTGTTAGGCTACAAATTTTCCAGATTTCAAACAAGGAGTTTAATTTTAGGATTATATGAGAAATTAAATTGAACAGACACTGCTGAATTTTGTATCATTTTACATGTTAATTTATTGGCAAATAATTATTTTAACATTGAGTTTGAAGAGACACCTTAATTATAATTTAGTAAATGAACGCGTATTTTAATAATTTCATCTGAAAAACTACATTCTTGCCAACTCTGTGGTGACATAAAAAAAGGTGAGATATTGCAAAAATATTCCGACTTATGCATTTGGTATGATGTGTAAAACACAAAGCACCACTATTTCGCCCCAATTGAATGCGATGGAGCGAAATTGTACGAACGGAAAATATACAACATGTGAAATTGAAGTGACATTTAAGTATCTCACAAAACTCACTTCATTTCCATCTCCCGCCTTTCCTAAGTTTGCGAGATGGTTTTTCCTGATCGTCAGTGGAAAATATTTATGCAAAAATATATATCAAACATATTGATGGTGATAGCTTGAAATTTTACGATGCACATTCTATTATAACTAAACATTCGCTGGAGGAGTGGTTTTTTTTTAAACAGAGGGTTGTCGCCCCTTTTCCAGCGCACACGGAACTGTGGTTGGTGGGGAAATTTGCATTTATGGGATCCCCGAGGGATGGGGCAGAATTGTGTGTAAGAGCTACGGAATGCATGGCAAGGAGTGGGTGGGAAAAAATGGTGTTGTCGAAAAATATAGCCCCCAAAAATAATAGACCACTGGTGAATGGAGAGGAGCACATGCATCGACATAGATTTTACCACTCTGTCCATATGTTTTTTTGCTATGTACACAAAATTCGCGAGGCACGCCAGGGGGTTGGGCATTTTAATAAATATCGAATCCACCAGCTTTGTTGCGTGTTATTCAACAACCGTCGATTGCGTCGTTAAATTCGATTACGAGAATTGATATTATTATGCAAAATGATGGAATTTATGTCTCGAAAAAGCACCACATATCGCCAAATTTATTCTGACACCGCGCAGGGATTATGAATGCAGTGCATGCCCATACATAATCTGGGAAAAGTTTTCCATCCTCCTGACCCATTCCAACTGCCAGCAGCATAGAGTTCTGTACAACAAAAGCTCTTTTGTGGAGTGCTTTAAATTCCACCACTCTTCTATTAAAGTTAATACCTCCCCAACTGGAATGTCGGGGATATACATTCATAACACACACACGCCTGTATTACACTCAGCAACAATTATTTAAATAATTTACAAATTCGCAATATTTAATTGAGATACTTGCAAGTTGAGTGTTGAATTCCAAAAGAGACATTATAGTGCCCCCGAGTTGTTAATTGCAATGCATATGGTCGAAATACTTCAGAGATGCAAATTTTGTCGCTTGATAGACGAGATAAGGATAGGATTATAGGGGGATTATTGTGTGGTAGAGGGATTTCTGCCATTGTACAAAGGATTTTTAACATGGAAATGCATCTCATATGGAACGCATAAGTAAAAGCTTTTGTAAAAGCTTTCGGTTGGTATCTCATCTCAACTCCAAATGGAATTTTCTATCCTATTCAAATGCTTAATGACTATCACTATATCTATATATGTATGTGGAATCGACAGAAATCAGCAATATATCGCCTGTAAACTTAGTTATTTTATTTGTGTTGCGCATTGACAACAAATTGTAAAATTTCACTCCATAAATCTCACTATAGATTATCTTCTTCTCTTTAATAGCTTCTAAAATACCCAGAGAAAATAAACGCATTTTCATTTGTTGACTTTCTTATAACTCTTTCGTTCATGATTTTAGTAAATCACCCCCTCGGCGATTTACAGTGAGCAATCAAAATGTCGTTCCTAAAAATTTCAAAGTGAATGGATGCGATATTTCAATTAGACTATGTACAGTACCACTCAAGGATCTCTTGTTGCACATATGAGGCCACTCTTGCTACATATTTCACCCAGATGCTTCTCGCCGGAGCATCATGGATCTGTTCTGACTTCGAGGCGTATATTCAGTTCTCAGTATCGCTAGAGTGTCTCTTAGTCAGAGTGTTGAGAATGTTATTATACACATGAAACCGTGTGGAAGTCCTTCTGGCACTTTGTCGAATTAGCAAGTTGTTTGAGAAGGGAATCCTTTACAGGAACTATAAAGTTGCGTATAGGCAAAAAATATGTATATGGAAGACAATTTCAAGACACAAATCACGAACATTGTTTGCAATTTTGTTTCCCAAGAAGGAAGAAAAAAAACAGAGAATAGAAGGATATAAGCAAAAAACACGATTGAGGATGAAAATATGATTTTGGAGAAAACGCCCCATTCGGGATGAAATTCACAATCTTGGTAGAGTTATGCTGATTTTATGCATATGGAAAATTTCACTAAGGGTTCAGGAAGACACACTCCCTCGTGACCAAATCACTTTTGGAGGCACATTCCCCCATTTAATATCGCACAGAGAGAGTGGGAATTCACCTATATCCACCCACAAAAAGGGGGTATTGATGGAAAAGTTTGCATGGTCGGGAAATTTTTCAATGGACAACATGGAGAATGGAAAATAAGCTGACGACATGCTTTTGCCACACAAGAACAATAACCGAATTTTATGAAATCGTAAAATTCATCTTCGTTTACCACCCAATAAACTTTATCCACCCCTGACAAGCACACACCAGGAAAATCTCACTTAGTCAGATGAAGATTTTCCACCTCCAACACCACCCACAATCTGACATGGAAAATTATACGAATCATCCGCCAAAACATCGCAATTGAGTTCACAAAGGAGCAAATGCTCGTTTTCTGCTCAAATTATACCAAGCCTCATTACCACTTTATTAATGAGCACTCGAGGAGGAGGGATTTTTCCACAGCTCCCGAGGCGAATTGAATGGCTTTTTGAAATTTTATTTATTCATCAAATGATTGTGGGGATTTTATGCGGGTTGTTCCTGGCAAAAATGATCTCATTCACCAGTGACTTTTTTGCTCTCGATGACTCGTCAACGATAATTGGCATTGACGATGAAAGAGGGTTGATGGAGAGAATGAGGCACATTATGCTGACATTTAGAACTATTTGTTCTGGTTCAATTACAGCTGTTTTTCGAAGAGGGGTTTTATTTCACGGCAAAATATCTTTAGAATTTTCCACCAGAATTTATGATAAATACTTTTACGAGAAATCTTTCTTATACAAAAATTATTCTATGAAAGATATCTTTTATGAAACTCAAATCCAAAATTCAAATTTGTAATCAGTTCATCTCATCTCAATTGAAAAATTGCCTCTATCCTCAAATGACTCATCACGAAACTCATTGAAGAAGCACTCGACAGAATTTTCCCATCCATCAACTCAATATCCTGAGAATTTTGTATGGGTGGGTGGATCAAAATTAGGTAAATGATTCGTGACACAATCTGTGAGAACTGATTTTAATCTCAATGCCACCATACTCAGTCCTCAAATCTTTGGTGAATTGAGATGAGAGAATGTAATTTAGCTGGATGATGATTCCATGAAATGTGGAATGTTTTAAAAACAAACACCCCAATTTAGTTGCCATCTTCGTTAGATTTCTTCCAAGATTATGCACATTTGCCGAGGCGATGTTTTCAATCTCTTCTCTGCCTCTCCATCGAAATGAAAGTCACCCTCGAATTTTTATGTGTTTCACAACATTGATCACAATTTCATTTTGGCATGTGTCCTTTTCTCGAATTTGGGCTTTGAAGACAATTTACCCCCAAAATGGTCTTCCGCCAATCGATTAGTGTTGGCCCATAAAAAAAGATGCGTCTCCTAGACTAAAATATTCAATAGTAATGAGACGTTCATCTCCGCCCCCTTCAATCAGCTAAAAAGGCACGGCGAGGCATCTCCTAAATTCTCCTAAAGCATCTTTGGCCAACACTGTGACACTTTTTAAAATTGTTTTCACTCCACTGAGTTTCACTATCTGTGATGTTTTTGAAATTCAATTTAAATTCCACTACAAATACTAATATATCTCAATTTAATGCCATTTTGGCCCGAGGAGAAAGGGCCACCGGACGAGAAAGAGTATGGTCAGTAATCGAGCTTAATCGATGTTAGACAATGACATCTTTCCCGGAAACTGCATGATACTGTCGCCAAAATTGAACGTTTGTCCCCGACAATGTAGGACGAAGGATGGTGTGAGACTCATCCCCCTGAGATGATACTCTCGAAACACACCCCAATCGACCATTTCTACTCGTATAGTGTCGCTCGTACAAGAAGTTGCTCAAACGGTAGAGTTGAAATAAAGCCAAGAGTTTACGTTTAAGATTTATCATTCAATTCCCAATTGCAATTTGATTGGTACTGTAAATACGTAATTGAACTAAATACAGGTTTGGTGGGAAAGTTTACTTATGGGTCTATTATATAATAGTAACATAATGGATACTTGTTTAGCTATTATTTATAAGATTACTTTGCATCTCAACGTCGATTTAATAATTTATTTTTAGTAAATTTTATATTATTATAGTTTCAAAATGGCAGATCAAACTTTAAGATCTCAAAAATTTTGGACCAAAATCTCGACTATAATACTTGCTCACGGTTCGTCTAAGTTCTATATGTCAGACTTAGATTAAAACTATGTTATAAGCCTAAAATCTGCCCCTAAAATTTTTGAATAACATTGAACAAGATTCAAAATTTTAAACCAAACTAGACAGGATTGACTTATAGGACCTACAAGTTTATACATTTCGCCAAGACCAAATCTTATATCTGGAAGTCTTCAACTTGCATATGTGGAGTCAGTGTTGTGTAATGTATTGTCTTTTCTTCTGGCGGAGTATTCTTCTTTGCCACGAACCGGGCAAGATTGAATGGGAGGATGAGGGTTTTTGTTTTTGGGGGAGGCATCTCCACGACATATTCATTGATTACATTTTTTTCCAACATGAACCTCTTTTTCTGTTCTCATATTTCCAGTGCTATGCTTAAAGGATCTCAAGATATCTGTACCAGAAGCTGTAGCTGATGGAGACACTGTGACGCTATCTTGCCAGTATGACCTAGAAAATGTGAGTGTCTGTAAAATGCTGCTTCCTTCGCACGCGAGACGGAAGGATATTAATTCCTTCCGTCTCGTGAGATATTCTATCAAAGGAATTAATGTTAATAACATTTTTCCTCCGGACGACTTTTTACTTCAACTCTCGTTCCCTTTATTCTGCCCGGAATGCCTGCTGATGATCAATACAAGGATGCACTGTATCTGGTGAGATGGTACCGGGATTCCGAGGAGTTCTATCGATATGTACCAAAGGAGGAGCCTCCGGCAAGGGTATTCGAGATTGCTGGTGTGTCTGTCGATGTAAGTTGCAGAATTCTCAAGTTGCAGTGAGAAAGAAAGCTAGATAAGGAGATAGTCAAGTCTCGCCGAGAGACTTAAATTCAAAGATTATCTCTCGATATCACGCATAATTTATTCTCAAGGATTTCATCTCCTCGAGCACCATCTGACTTTGCACAGCAAATCCTTCTCTTTTTATCCATCGTGGACTTTTTTCTCCACTTCTTTTGACGTGCTATATAGAAACTGATTATTTATTTAAATTAAATTTTCCCTATGAAGAGTGAGAATATTGGAATGTTTCATCCCTTTCGCCAGGCTTTAAGATAAATTCGTAATTTTTCAGTTGAAGAAATCCGACGCCAACAACGTGACAATCAGGTCCTTGACAAGAAATCACACCGGAACGTATCAGTGCGAGGTGTCTGCGGATGCACCACTCTTTCACACTGAACATCAATCAGGCAAGATGATGGTGGCGACGCTCCCGGAATCGCAACCGGTGATGTCGCTCTTTGCCGTGACGACGGACTCCACGGGGAGGCGGGTGGTCCAGCAGGGTGAGCACTTCAAAGCCAGCTGCATTTCAGGACCTTCATATCCGCCTGTCAATTTCACATGGAGAATAAATGGTGTCAAATATCCGGTAAGCCACTATAAAGCACCTTTGGCTAATCCCATTTGCCCATCCTATTTGGAGATTCCCCGAAAAGATTGAGTCAAATAGATGTCATGGAGCATAAAGAGGATATAAAAGGTTCTTTTTAGAGGATGGAAAACTATGCTGAAAGAATATTGAATTGGATCTATATGTAGCTTTTGAATGTAATCTGTCCATCATACATAATTAAAGGGGCGTATCAAAGATTTACACCCGATTTTTAATCTTGCATTATGCGATTTCCATTAGTTCAACTTCTTAAAATTTTGAAAATTGATATCATTGAAATCATCAGGTCCTTATACTTTTTGAATGTAATAGAATTCTCAAGATCAGGTTCTAGGCTACAAAAAACAATTTATTCTAGGAACGCATATCTTGGAAAATTCTTTTTTTCAATAAGTTTTAACGAATCTGGAAACCTCGAAAAAATTAGAAATAATTTTTGAATAGAGGAAGGTCTGTTAAGTACTTTAAGGTCCTTAACCCCAATTAATTATGAGTCCCTCCAACCCTAACTCGATTTTTTATACTCTCACCAACAGTCCTCCACGTCGGGATTTCGGGACACCGAATTGTCGCGTTCATGGGAGATGCGAGAGGCCGTCTCTGAGCTTCTGGTCAACGTGGACACTGTCCTAAGTGGTGCCCACTCAAGTCAACAGGGCCAACTCTTCATCATCCACCCACATCCGCGACGGAGTCTCCATCTACGATGCGAATCAAATATCTTTTCACTCTATCGCGGAGCCGCTGAGATGGAGCTAGAGGTGCTTGAGGATAATCCACCGACTTATGGTGGTAAAGTGAGTCCCACGATAGATCAGCGTGGAGGCGGAAATCGCGGGGATCCGGACAATTCGGCCCTCACCGGGAGTGCCATCCTCCTGAGCGGTTGCCACAAGTGTCTGGCCTTCCGCATTATTCTGTTCTGGCTTGTGATTGTCTTCTGTTTCTTATAACTCCCAACTGCTCACCCATCCCATCTCTCGTTTTGTACATAGAGACAACATGGTTCACGGTCCTCCGTTGTATATTTTATCCCTTTTAAGCGTCACTATAAAATGCTGTGTATTGCCGTGTATAAGAAAAATGCGAGAAGAATGTTCTCACAGTTATACCTTGAGTTCCTCGCCTGAGATTTATTGAGGAACTTCCACGTATGAGAAGTTGGAGAATTTTACGGTGACACAGTCGTTTATAATGGAAACTTTCGTGTGAGTTTAAGAAGAAGAGGAAAAAACGGTTAACGACTTTGTAGTTGAAAGATTTAAATATCTGACAAACTATGACGGGAGGAGGAGATTCCATTAACTTGTCTGGTTAAAGGTCAATTCGCAAACAAACCAACTTATAACATGGAGAAAAATGGATAATCAAAAGAGAAGTTGGAGAGTGTTTCCCATGAAAATTTATATATAAATGTCGCTTTATTTGGTAACATCACAGTCCCTCCTCTTTCTGTAAATATAGACTCAAAATATAGTGTCACAGAGGCATCCCACATGAACTATGAAATACCAATAATATAAATATCATGAAAATTGTATACAGAGTGGATAATGAAGGTAATATTTGTTTTCAAACAGCACTAATCGACTAGCTAATCCCATATTGACTTCTGTAATGTAATCAACAGTGTTGATATTGCATTAAGCCCACGATATACATAA
The DNA here is from genome assembly GCA_918844115.2 of Phlebotomus perniciosus. Taxonomy (NCBI): domain Eukaryota; kingdom Metazoa; phylum Arthropoda; class Insecta; order Diptera; family Psychodidae; genus Phlebotomus; species Phlebotomus perniciosus. The sequence continues at coordinate 20,722 of CAKKOB020000366.1, read as the reverse complement.
TAATAATGTGTAATAATAATTATAAGAGAGAGAGGGATGGAAAGAAAAAAGAGATGATTACAAATGCGATTTAGGGTGTTACATTTTACATAACACACGCAGATATGCTGTGAATGAAAATGGGTGGATTGTTGGCATTTATTTGGCGTATCACTGATATGTTTTTGTGTATCCGCGAAACAGGTGTATTGATTTGTATTTTCGCGAAAGGATGAAACGGGAAGAAGAATTGATGTAGCCCCAGGCTCATAAGTGCATGAGGTAACATGAAAATTTGTAGAAATTAAATAAAAATAATTTCAATAATTAAGCACCGACGTTCTTTTTTTCCTCTCTCGTGTCCCATGCACTTCATTTGCTGCGGTAAAAAAGGTGAACCTCAGAGTGGAGTCAGGAGGAAAGAGATTCAAATGGTAATTACTTTGGACATTGTAATTAAATTGGCGTGATTGAGGGTGAGTTTTTGCCGGGGTAGTTGTTTTATTGTGAGCTTCCCAGATAGTGGCAAAAAAGGGGCAGCGCACAGAGGAAAATCCCCTCAAGCTGGGTTGTCTGCAATTTGATTTGCCACCAGTTGTAATCCAGAGGCGACTCATTATGCACCATGAATAACTGAAAACTTTATTTAGTCGGAAAGGTGTGTGCAAGTACAAGAACACCCACAGTGCTGCAGAATCACTCCGGCACAGGGACTGGGAGAACCAGGTAGACTCCATTAATCTCCAATAGTGGCAACGTGTACATGATACTCTATAGTAGGTGCATTTCTCTACACAATATCCCACCCTCTTCCGCATTCGCTATGGCCATCAGTGTGACAAACTTTTCCGTGGCCTCGAGCATGTGCACTCTCTCATTTGCACCCCAAAATCTCCGGGAAACATCTCAGGAAGCACCGCCAGGGTTCTTATCAATTGGCTGGCTAAAAAAAAAACAAATTCAAAGACGTCTACGGATGGGAAAACAAATTTTAGGGTGATTTTTCATGTTTATTTCCGGGAAAATCTGATAATATATTTGTCGTAATATTTAGAGTAAAGGAAAAAAAAATTGGATCATTTTATTTGTAATTGAAACATGTAAATAATGGGTATTAAATTGGATCCAATTACGCTATTTTGTGACGATGTACGGAGAGGTTGCTCAGAGTAAAGTTACCTGTAAAATAATAATGTATCACCGATAAAATTTAGTTTTACTCCAACGAATTCAAAAAATTATGAATCTGTTGGATTATTTTAAAATCTGTAAAACTCCTTCTTAGTTTTAGTAAATATCATACTAACTGTATACTCTGCAGTACTCCTTTGATCATTTTCCTTGACCAAATAGACAATTTTCTCTAAAGGGATGCTATGACGAAAAGCTCAAAAGAATTTCCGTAAAAGACCATTTTATATTCAGGGATTATTCATGAATTGACAAAACAAATATTTTCCAGGAAATCTTGGGAGAAGCTCTTTCATTACCACCGAATCTGAAATTTTCTCTTCATCTCTGAAATCAACACAAAAAGTAATCCTTTTTTTCATCTCTGGTAAATTTGTCACCGTAAAATGATCAATATTGTCGGGAGTTATACATCACATAAAGGTTTTCGTAGAATATGAATAGAATATGAGGAAATTATGATGAAAAGTGGTGTTGATCATTTAAGGCGGATGCTGAGGAGGAAATCTCTTCTGGCAGGCAGTGCACGTCACTTGATTGGGAGGAAATTTATATATCAGGGAAAAAGTTCCTAATTTGATTTCCTCCGAGAATTTTCTCTCCCTCGCTCCCTTCGACAAGAAGGAGCAACTTTCCAAGTATGGCGAATTTACAATTGCGAAGGCATCTTTCATGAATCGGTGGGGTTTTTGTCCAACCACCCCACCATAGGAAAAAGCTCCTATACAAAAGCGCGACAAAAAGTTGCAATGGTGAGAAAAAAAAGTGACAATCATTGTGGTGGTTGAATGGCAGAATTTTTTTAACACTTCTAGATGGGATGTTGTGTATTCTCGCCACTCTTTTTTCACACTTCGCCTCACTGAACTTTTTCACACCATCCCGGAGCTTTTTTCCGTACCCACTTGAGCTTCCATTGTAACATCCACCAAAACGCGACCGCTTTGTTGCGGGCATCAGAAAGTAATCAATCACTAGCTCTCCCATACCCTCGTTGGTATATTCTCCTATGTGTAATTTAATATGAGCTTCACCGGCAAATCGTACCCCTGACACCAACTCCATTGTCTGTGTTTTGCGGGAGGAATTGCCAAGTATGTGAACATTGGGTTAATATATGAAATATCACCCATTTTCTCACCAAATAAATTGACTAAGATATAAAAGAAAAGTCCTCACATTTCATTCAATTAATGAACACATCGACACTATTCACAATTCTTTGTCACAAGTGCACCTCCAGGTGCTGTGAATGTCTCCTGGTGGATGCTTCTTGAATTCGTCAGAATTTTCTTTATCACATCCCGTGAGAGATGAGGGTGACTTCCCGGAAGAATTCTCTTGTCAGCGAAAATTATTCAACACACTTTCTTCCGCCCAGGGAATTTTCTTGACAGAATTTCACGTTGAATTTCTGAGCAGCAAAATTATTAGATCATGGTGGACTTTCTAAGTAATTATGTAAAGTTATAGCAGAGAAAATGTTCAGAGAGAAATTGAGTAAAATAATAAAATTGCATGATGAAAAGTCAGTTTTGTGTACATTCAATTAAATTGTAAAAATTTATAATAATGAATTCACAAGAGCCAGCGAGAAAAGCTTTCATTCAACTTACCAAAACCATAGAACAAAATATATTTCACTAAAAATTTTAATTAACTCTCTAAAAAGCTGAACAAATATCATGAATACTGAAATTCGTGTTAATTTGTGAAGAATGCTCAGGAGTAACAACAAAAAGTGTAAGAGAAGTTCTTTGTGTGAACGATAATATGAGTCATACAAAATATAATTAGGCAATTTTCGACAGGTGCACACGACTGATTCCAAACGTGGGAAACAATGAAAAAGGCTTCCCTTTGAGTGGAGACGCTGAAAATTTCACGCCCTATGGTGAGAGCTTTCAATTTTTCACCCTCTGTCTATTTGACTGAGCAAATTAAGTGAACAAAAAAGGGGTGGAAATTTCGCTTTTGTCCGTCGCTCCATCCATGGCCGCACAAGAATACAAAGAAGAATGGTGAACAGGTGAAAGAGTGTAAATTATTTTATTGCTCCCCGTGAATAAACATTCCCGTGATCACGTTTAATTTGTGTCCATCGATGGAACACATCCATCCGGTTTGCTGGTGAGAAATTAATTGGGAGTGCTCTATTTCAATTGTCCAGGAGGGCGGATTTTTCATGTGCTGGATGGAAGAGGGCAATAGAGAGGGCAATAAATGTTCCTCGTTTACTGAAAACATCCCTAAAGCGATGCACTTTGATAAAATTGTCTTACAAGCTCCAACATTTCTATCCGGTCTTCCGCTTTTTGGGGAGCAGCTGCAATTCTTTCGAAGACATGGATAGAAAAACATAAATGATGATATACATTAGAGATATGAAATATATCTTATTTTTCAAAGAGTGAAAAAGGAACTAACAAGAACAACTCATGAAATCTTACAATGCTTTCGTGTAATTTGCTCGCTTTGAACTGTTGTAAAATTGATATTTCCACCAGACATCCTTTGAAACAATTAACAAATTCAGCGAGATGGGAGTTTCGCGCAGGAAACTCATTGGGAATGTATATAGTTGCAGAAAGTTGTTGTGTGGAAGCTCCGTGTGACAATTCTATGGGAAATATCTTGTTGCCAGTAAAAATTTCAAACAGGAAGGATGAAGTTTCACCGGGGTATGGTATTTGATGATGTTTTTCTTATGAGAGAAACTTGGTAATATGTTGTATTTGAGAGTGTACACAATCATAAGTGCATGCATTATTCGCTCATGGGAAAGTTCTTGAGCGCCACCAGCCAGAATGGAGCGAGAACAAAGCTCACCATGGAGGTAGTTAGTGGTGTACACAATTTAATAAAGTCTCACTAGAGGAAGCACACAAATGTGCTCTTGTGAGTTGTGCAACCATCACCCGAAAACTTGAAGATTGGATGCTGAGTCGATGCAATTGTTGAAATGGATGTCTGCAAATTGTATGGAAGAACTGGCAAATATACTAGTGCGAATATGAGGAAATATTACTGAACTCTAATTAACATCATATTTGAATGTTTATTCACACAATCGTTGTTGACTATCCCAGTTGAAGTGGCAAATGTTATTGTGGTGAAAGAGATATAATAGTTTGGTAAAATACCTTTACTTAAATATTTACGAAAATCTACAACAAATCATTTCTAAAAGAAAATTACTTGTAACTTTATAATTATGACTTCCTTTGAGTTTTCTCAGAATATTAATTTCAAGAAAATATCGAAAAGCTCTCTTTGTGCAACATTTCCGGAGCATCCCCATTTCGCACACAAATGAACCACAAACTGAGGTGTTTTATTGTGATTTTCAAGATGAAAATCGTGACTTGCAGTCTGTGCAAATAAATACCGTGAAGCGTGAAAAATGCAAGAGATTTCCCTTTGAGTGATGAGATAGGTATGTTGAGAAAAAAAATCTGGGTGTACATATTTTCCAAAAGCACGGAAATTTGATATTTATACGATAGGGATGTGATTACCATCTTTCACGTGGATTTTTTTTCCGAGAAAAAGGAAATGTCTGTGACTGATTTCAATTTGTACATCACGGGTAAATTCGTTTGACATCAGAGGGAACTTTATATGCCATTATCTGGATTTTTTCTTGCCTCTATGTATGTGTTAGTATTCAATATTCATATGAGAAGCATGGGGTGAAATATGATGGAGTAGAACTTCAAAGCAACGCTAAAGGCAGACACACAATAAAATGAGATTCTCCTGAAGGATTTTTACCAGGAGACTCTTGCTTTTTGCCATTACAAGTTATTTTTCTCTATATGTACACAGAGCTTTCACCTTTGACACTCCCCCACTTGTGCACCAGTAAAACGATTCTTGCGGTTTTCCTCTTTCTTTCTTTTCTCTTTGCACCAAATGAAACTGACAATTGCACTGGTGAAAAGAACATGTGTGGAGTTGTAATTAATTGCAATGCCCCAATTGAAATTCTCGCAGCCATAGAAGAAATTTATGCGATGAGAAATGAATGTAATCAATGGAATTTGGGCATCTGGATTTATTCACTGTGTACAGACAGCTTTCACCAGGCGTCTCCATTTACTCCAATACGTTCATATGGCGAGTTCCTCGAAGGCAAATACCTCCGAAAAGTCAAAAATATAAACATTGTATCTCCCAATGCCCCATTGATGAATTTTTTATACAAAAAGATTTCTCCAAAAAATCCCCTTTCAAATTTCCCGTCATTGAAAATTCAAGAAGCTTCGAAAAAAAAATTCATTAAAATATCCCTCATTATTTATGTATATTTTCTGCATGGGATAATTCGTGCTCTTTCACTGATCCCCAACGCTACTCCAAACACGTCCAGGGATGAAGCTGAAAAGTCTGTAAGCTTTTGTGCCATAGTGGAAGAGTTACGAAAAAAAGGGGCACACGCGAAATAAAGAAAGGAGGAGAAAATGGCAAAATGAATGTTTGCACAATCTGCAGAGAGCTAAAAATGCATACAGGGGAAAATACTTTTCACTGAGCTTTTTAGAGTGCGCGATGTACGGGAGAGGGTGGCAGGAAAAATACTTAAATACGAAATGCATGTTTTAATAAATGACAGAGAAATGTTCTTACTCGCGCGAATGTTTACCTTGTCATGAGAGGTTAAAATTGCAAGAGCTTTTTCTTGACATTCCCATCCGATACACCTGCTATTTATTAATTTCTGCTACAAAACTTGAGAAATGTATGAGCAATTCCCTTTTTGGTGAGTGCGTAATTTTCAGCAAGAGTGAGTCTAAAGCGATAGAGAAAATTAATAATATAAGTACAGGAATCTGTCGTGGAGTTAGTAAAATTGGATGAGAGATAGGAATTCTTGTACAGATTTTCCACACATAAAAATTAACAGTTGATTGCACAGGAAAGCCATAAAAATGATTTCTTATATAGCTGCACTTGTGCTTTTTCGCGTGTCTTTTTGAACGCTTTCTCTCCCGAGCAGTGAAATTTTGCTAAAGCCATTTCATCCCTTTTCCTGCTCTTTTCACTTCACTTATATTGCTCTATTTTCATCCCTTTTGGACATTCCATGGGTATGTCAGTGTCAACGTCATTTTCAAGTCGTTGAGCACTCTGAAAACCACTATGAGAGCTTTCACTTAAAACACTCAAGATGAATTTGCTCTCTGTATCAACCTCAATAGACCTGTGTCTGAATTGTACAGAAGATCTTGGGAACATGAAGGAGTTTTGGGGATGAAAATTACACCAAAGATTTATGTAAGTCCTAATAATAGGATACTTATGATGAAATTTTATTAAAAATCTTCCCTAAATATTTAAATGTAATATTTTCCACAATCACGTGATGTTATCGTAAAAGCCAATGAAGAGTAATAAATTCAAATTACTTCCAATGACAAAAAGTTAGATAATTGCCACGTTGAGTTGTCTCACTTAAGAAAGTCACTTGAGATGATTCCATCAAAATTTCCAATTTAAACCGGCCAACATCATGAAACAGCGATGAAGGGCCATACTCAAAGTTTCCATCCCAAGATGTGCACTTAAGAGCGATTTCATAATTAATTCTTTCACATAATTGAATCAAAGTTTGTGCAAAATTTATTTAAACTTTCATATATTGCAAGAGCGCTTGAGTGTTGAGAGATGTGTAAGGAATTTCGCTATGGAGTTCATTGAAATTAATTACACTTTCATAAGTACCAACTAAATTGATGATGATCACATTTTGTTTTAGATATTTTCCTTAAGATTTCCCTCCACGGCAGGTTATTTTTTCTACCCCAAGTGAAAGAGCAACTTTTCTTCAGGTTAATTTAATTAAATTGATGCTAAAATTTTCTCTCACTTGGACAGACTTTTCATCCACATCACCTCAGAATGATTCTGATGGGCAGAAAAACTGGGACGTGATGGCAAAAAAAGCGCTGGAGGAGAAAAAAATTAACAGCACATTAAAAGTTTCAGTTTCTACACATTTCCACGAAATGCTAGGAAGCTTTCTCTATCCTGTTTCCATGTTTACCACCGAGATTTTGCATAATTCTTAGCAACTTTTTCCTGCAATAATGCAGAAGTTGCACTTTAATTGCTGGGAACATTCCTGGGGGGAGCTTTCGTCAACCCTTGAGGTTTTTTTTGCTTGTTTTCTTTTAAAGAATTCCAGGAAGTTCTGGCTATGCAAAAGCACGTTCGAGAAGGTGAACAAAAACTGGGAAAACAGCTAAATACTCATGATTTCTCTTCTTGCACACCATAAGATAAATGAGGATTTTCTTGTGTGAAAAGCTGTTTCACACTCTCTTCTTATCACCCCTTAAACGTCACCCCTAATGTGCTATTAATGTGAAATAATGTGAATAAAATAGGAAAATATTTGAAACTGAAAAATGATTCACACATAGTCCCCTTTTACCTCATAGCTTATACTCAATTTGTACAGTAAAAATTCCTGGGGAAAAGTGAAAAGTTTTCAAGTGACTTTGGAACATTTTCGCAATTACCATCGCTCTGGGCCATTCTTCACGCCCCAGTTGATTGATTTATCCGAAGCATGGGAGGAAAAAGCTTTCCAGAGAGGTGGGAGAATGAGCCCCCTCGGAAGACCCTTTATTAATTTACTCTTGGCTTTTTTTGACCCGCCTGCACACACCACCCACATAAATACACACATATGGAATGTTTGTGCTCAGACCACCATAAATTCCCATAAGTATCACAACCCAGTCACCCCTTATGGCCCCATAAATAACATCCAAATTTATAGACATTTCAAATAACATCCATCACTACCTCATCCACCCACTCAGCTTCTCCCACCCATTGGACCATATTGGACTTTTTTTCAGTAATAGTAAGACTGAGAGATAAATATAAGTAGTAGAATAAAACACGGTACAACTTGTTATACTTGAACAATTTTTGTGGATGAGTGAAATACGTCTAGGAAAACTTTTCTTTCAATCTCCCATCGAGTGGAAGAATGTCATGGTTCTCATCCCATTTGCCGCTTCTTCTCAAAGTTTGTGGATTTCTTGGCGAATGTTTGAAGACACCTTCATAAAAGGGATGCTCTTGGAAAAACACTCAAGAAGCATCGCAATTTTCCGTCAACACTCACTGGACAATATTTTCAGAAATTTTTGCGCTTTAAAGATGAAAAAATTGAAGTTTTAATAAAATCTTACATTCTTCGTGGAAAATATACAAAATAACGCTCAGTGATTATGTGGAAATAATATTATAATAATAACTGTAAAAATCTTCAAAATTTCCATTCTCTTTTCTATTTTTCACACATTTAAAACCCTTAAGGCCCTTAAGTTAAGTTCTGAAAACTAGAAGGATATCATCCGTAACTTTTGCCAAGTTCTCATAGAAAAAATCACCCTTGACTTTTCATAAACAATCTCTCCCTCGACATTTCAATGAATTTCATCTTATGCTACATAAATTTTCCATCCATGTGAGAAATGGAGATGAATCGGACCAAGTGATTCCTCCTTTCACGTTGAATTTTCACCCCCGCACGTGAGTGGCTCTAAAGCGCGAGGAATTGAGCAATATATTAAATTGCATGCCATTTATTGCAGACAGAGGAAGAACACATTTTTTCCCGGCTCTTCGAAGACACTGTCGGGTCAACAGGTGTTCACAGATATCCATGTTGCGTGAAATTATAATTCAAACGAGGAGATGGTGAGAGTTTTCATCATGCAGATGCGGGATGGGGGATTTAGCACATGCTACAAAAACAATTTACATGACTTTAGTCGGGGCGGAGGCGTTTAGCTTCTGGCGGGGTTTAATGTCCGTTTTATTTTCTTTAAACTGCTTCAAGTTGCCTGACATCTACGGAAGACCCACCCCCGGAACATGTGTCAACCCCTTGTAATTCGGTTGGATATTCACAGGTCATTCGTTCGAGGTTGAGCTCTTTTTTCCCCAGTCCACTGTCGTTTTTTTGGTCCATCATATCCGAGAGCAACAGCATAAGAGGAATGGGTAAATTCCGCTCAGAGTAAAGCAATTGTATGAAAATTTATTCAACAAAATGAGTGAAAAAAAGCCTCATCATCTCATACTTTAAACAGAAAATTAGTCAGAGTTGAAGGGACTTCGTGAAAGAGAGAAAATGCGTAGTTATCTATAAAATAATTTGGAAAAAGAAGCTTAGGAATTTCTGAAAAAATGATTTTTCTGGAAATCTAACCTTGCTAAGCTTTTAAGAAAATAACATTTTAGCCTATAGGCATAGATAAAATGCTGAAGGAATGCAAAGCTCTCTTAAGAAATCTGATTTAGCCTTTATAAATCTCTTTAGAATGAGTAAATTAGCTTTCATGAATTAGCTATTAGAGGAAAGAGCTTTAGATAGCTGTAATCCATGTTAGAGGAAAGTGATTTAGCCTCGTAAAGCTTATTAGATAAAATATGTTCCTCTCGTTCCTCTCTAAAATCTTCTCAACTCTGACCTGCTTGCTCTAATGGAGTGCGAGTGAAGGTAAATTCTGTATAATGTTTTAATCCCAAAATCATATTATATTCACCTCAATTTGAGAACACACAGAGGCAAAACTTTTCGTTGATGTCTTTTCTTTCCCATGATGTCAGGTGTGCGGCTATCCTATCGACTCCCGCACTTTCGTGCCAATTTCACTGTTGCACAGAGTCAGGGATGTTGGAAAAAGTAACTCCCAAACCCTGTTAGTGGAGTATATATGCAAGTATAACTTTTTGAAAATTAAAACAATGAAATCCCCAGAGAATGAGTGGTTGAATGCGATGGAGGAGGGAGAGCATACACTTCCTCCTGAAATATCTATCACATACCCATAATTTCACATAAAAGCTCACCACTATTATTAGCCATTAAGTTTTGCCGTCGCGTCATAATTTGGGGGACGGTGAAAAGGACAACCCTCGTTCGGGGGATTGGGTCATTGAAAATATCAACACATGGAAGAGAACTGAGCATTCAGTCTGATTCCCATTCAATTTTAATGCGAAAGTTTTGTGGTGACCGAAAGCGTATTATTTTTCATATTTATTATATATGCTGCGTCAATATGTATGTACATATATCTATATTAAAATGAATATATTGTTGTGATGTTGATTCACTGCAGTTTTACTGGGGCAGTTTTAAACCTAAACCCCTTCTCCTCAATTTAGATATATAACATTCCTCTTCCATTGAGAGAATGTGTCAATTGTGGTGTATTCATTGCTCAAACAATCCTAACCATTAAGATACATAAGCTAGTTTGCTGAATGCATGAGAAACTTTTCTTCTATTATTGCCATTTGAGTTGTATTGACTCACATGAAAATCGCGAATTCTCTGACGAGGCATTTTATCTCGCTGGCCAACCACTCAATTTTTACATTCACCACGTATGGCATTTATTTGCCATTTCAAGCATTGTGACAGATTTTCTGGCCCTAAGAGTGTTAAAATAATCCCTCGGGATTACCATGACGTTAAAAATCAATTTATTGAAGTTCAAATCACTTGCAGAAGTCAACAAAACAACCCTGAAGTCACTCACTTTGTCGCTTCCTCGCATGATATTGATGCAATAAAGGAAGGATAACATGAATAACAAAATAAACTCATCGCTCATGTCTGTACACAGTGAGATTGGCTTGGAGAAAAAAAAACTCATGCGAGGACGAATATTGCAACAATAATCGTAAATTTGCAACAAGTTCGAAAAGGGGGAGCAGTAAAAAGTCACATTGTGATATATGAACTGCATTCAAATTCATTCTTACACCCACCCATATAGGATGTTCGGACATGAAAAATGTGGACTGTATTTACCACCCGAGACGAAGTTATTGCTCAATTTTATGACTACAATTTATTCACCGTGAAATATCACATTGAGTCGCTCCAAGGTGGGAAAAATACATTCAATAAATGCAACGGGACAGTAGTGGTGAAATGGGTGAAATGGTAAAAATGATTCTTGATTCAATTTTATATAAGTTGAAATTTCTCTTTTCCCGCTTTTGCAATGCATAACGTATTCATACGAAATATTTCAAACTTATAACTTGTGTATATTTTCAAGGGAGAGAAAAATCTGTAAGCATAACTCCGGAGAAAAGGAAAATTTCAATAGGTTTGTGATGTGTAAAATTTTCAAGGAAATAATTCATTCTATAGGTATTCAATAAGTTAGATAATTTAATGATGTTTCTTAAAAAGGAGTTTAAAGCTACGATACTTATAGCATAAAAGAAATTTAAATTTTACTTAAATTGATTATTTAATAAATCTTTTATTGCAAATTCGTGAATAAAGTACACAGAGAGAAATTTTAATTCAATCTTATCCTTATCCTAAAATTTATCCCACGTTGTCCTACAGTAGATTCCACGAATATGTATACTCAAAAATCTATCCTACTTATTCTAGGATAGAGTAGAGAATTTCTGAAATTCTTTTATTCTCTTCAAAAGGGGCAGAACGAATTTCTCCTTGCGCCAATGCTTGTATAAAGTATTTGGCTTTAAAATTTCTATAATTTCAAGTTATGATAACGCAATGCTTAAGAATCTACATAATAAAACTCATAAAGATATAACCATATAAATTTTAAAACGAATTCTTCATGACAATAAAAATCAAAAGTGCCTTTTTATTAATTTTCCTGATTGTAATATTTAATAGGACGTATCGCTATCATATCCAAATTTCCACTTTAATGGTCGTCACAAATCGATAAATTCAAGAGGAAAAATCACCAATTTGAGTTTGTGGGACACAAAAGATGAGAAAAAAACATATCTATTCACTAGTGGTCCATTCTGAGGAATATCTGCCAAATCTGGGCGACAACAATGGATGAAAAGGAAAGGGATGAGTACCCTCAATCGAATGTCATATCAGTGTAATCTTGTGTTCTTTCATTCCACTGAGACACTTCAATTTGCCACAATTACCATATATGGGGTGGTGAAGAGTGTCGAACCAGTGCTCCACATCCCCCAAGTTAACCCTCACGGGTCGCCACAATATTGTTTCCCGGCTCCGTGTCACACAAAAGCACCCCATGAGCCACCCCCAATAATAAAATGTCTCTTTAATTTAATGTGACACTTGTGTGGCCTCCATTGTGCGGAGAAATTGTGGGTGTCCCACCCCCACGCTTTCCACTCGCCCAGTTTTTTTTTACTCTCTGTGGCAGTCAAAAAAAAACTCTGGCAAGATACATAAAGTTAGAAAAAACACGGTGTTTGCACGCTGACTTTGGTGTGCTATGTATAAAATCGTGGTGGCTCATTAGTATGACTCTTCTTGTCTCATGACGCCACCCAGAAATGTTGAGGGTGGTTGGAGACTTTCAAATTTTCCCATCACACAGTGATTTCCACGCATAAAATTCTGATCTAGAGGACAAGATGAAATATTCAAGAATAATAATGGAGAATAAATTTACAACACAGCTATAGAGTTGAAGATGTCATAAGCGCGTTTACCATTCTGAGTGTAAAGTTAATTTTTATAAATTATATGGCAATATTTAAGTAAACAATATTACTAAAAAAACAAATCGATACTTTTTATTACTTTTCTTCTGTAGGGAAATTTTTGATAAAAAGTCTATAAAAATTATTAAATATCAACTCTGTCTTTGAATAACCCCTCTTAAATTTAATTTTCAGGTGAATAATGATAAGATAAATTATTTTTGACGTGATGAGGTTATTCAAAACTCAACTCAATTTCAAATATAAATAATGTTACTCATTTTCCGGCTTTGCCCATTGGCCTCAGGCAATGGCCTTCCAATGAGGTGTGTTAGGTGGAAAATTAGATCCCAAATTTAACCGCACGATCCGCACCTCGAAGCCGATGATGGGAAATGACGAACAAATTGTCGTATCGCCGACAAATTAATCAACTTTTGGGGGATGGAGATTGTTGGCTATTCTAGGGAGATGGTTCGCCTGATTGTTCCTCACCGATTGACTTCATTTGATAATCGAATAGCGCAAAAGTTGTTCATCTATGCAAATAAACTTGGGGGTAGTTCATGCACTCATGTTCCACTCTCACACCCCCTTGGATGCAGTTTGGTGAAGGACAATCAGACGAGAATGCTAAATACTAATACCATCAGTTTTCCGGAGAACAGTGAGAGAGAGAGAGTTGCTGGAAAATCCGATTGGGAAAATGTAAATTGGAATTTATTGTAATGCCAGCTGAAGTACTCTTCCAAAATTGAGTTGTTTGATGGTTTCGACTTCTACTCATGGTAGAAAAGTTTTAAATTCCCTTTCCATACAGGAGTGCATGTCTTCATCCGATGAAACCTAATGCAATTTCCAAATGTGTGCACTCGAGGTGAGATGGAGGCAAAAAACTACGTAGAGGACTCTCGCATGAAGTAAAATTATGCGATTTTTAAACTCTCCACATCATCCAAATGTTTAAGGTACTTTCTGATTTACCTCAATTAATAGAATTATGTGGTTTCTCAACTTCTCACCTAGCAGACTCGACTATATGGAAAAGGGTATGGAATCTTGGTAGAGAGAATTACAATTTTATAATTTTTTTTTTGCAGTTGAAAACTTTCCCCAAACACGATGTATAAATTTTGAACATTTCACCACATGAGCATTGCAGGATGCAAATGCATATGGAAATGTTTGAATAAATTCACCAATTTTGCACACAATTATCAAGTCAATTTCATCCAAATCACCTCAAATTCTATCCCCAAAATGAACACAAATTTTCCCCACAAGTTCTTGGATGAGAGAAGCGATGTTTTGGGCAAAATATTGAGCTTTCGCATACAACATTTTGAATATTCATAATTTGTGAATTGCTATGAATTGAGAGAAAACTACTCGTATGTTAAATAGTGCATTAAATTCACATTTCTGAAACTTTACAACATCACCATTTTGTTAGTTAGATTTTTTATTTGCTTCTGAGCTGAAGATTTTGAGCGATAAATCGCGTGCAGAAAACTGAGACTGAATTGTAAGCTCAATCCTTCATTCTAATTGGCATTTGGGGGAGGTGTTAGGTTTGGTCTTAATTTATTTTTTGCATGAATGTCGTCGCTGAGACACGAGACGCGACAGCAGCAGCGAGAATATAAATTCCACACCCGTAAATTTATTATGCATGTGCCACCTCCTTTCCCGCCGAAAAGTTGTCATATTTTAAGGTTGGGGAATGTTGCAGTGCTGGATTTTGGCTTCTGGATATCAAGCGAGAGCGGTAAGAAATGGGGGGCATGTGAGAGCAGAAATGTTTGGTGTAACAGTTGCATGTGAGAGATGATTTTCTGCTGAGCACATTCTACATGATAATCTTTTTTCCACGCCACCGCTGAGTCCCAGAGGGATGAGTGTGGAAAAGAATGAGATTTTCCTACCGCCAGAAGGAAGGGGAAAATTTAGCGTTAAAATATACCAAAGGAGAGCGAGAGAGTGGCCCCCAAGAGGCACCCAGTTGAAGACACTGTATGTTGCTACTCTATTACAAAGCTGTCAGATGCAGGAAGAGCGACGCAAAATGGTCCACATTTTCCACCCAGTATTTCTTGTTTATTTATGTTATAGTCTCGTCCTCGGTTGGTTAATGGTTAGTAGTTCATTGGTTGGTCACACAAACACCCTCCAGGAAAATTTCTGGTGTATCGAGACACACTCCGCAAGAGCTCACAAGCTCCTAATAAACCACCCACACGAAGAGCACCCACCCACTGACTTCCCCTTCCAATTGGAAAAGCCTGCACCAGTTTTGCTAACTTTCTGCGATGTCAACAATATTTTCCCTCTCGCATGGCCTTTGTCGTGGATTTCAATGCCCATTCAATGGAATTTCATAACAACAACCTCTATCTCTCTCCTTTTTGGCCCATGAGATGAGAAAATAGTGTCATTGTCGGAAGAGAATCCAATTGTCCCCCATATTCATTCATGTTATTTCCCAAAAGAGATCAAATTGGTTCACTAAAGTCCAACCACAGTCACGATTGGGAGTTTATTTCAGACCAGCACATAACCACTATACGAAAGCTTTGTTGTGCACGCTAAAAATATACATTCAGATTTTGCATTTGAATGTTTTCATGGAATTTCCAAATTAAAAGTTAATCGACAGAGTAATATTGACTTGAGAACTTCTCTCTCAAAGAATCTTTAAAGTACCGAACCATACAAAGAATAATTCTTTAAATAAAAGTAGTTTATTTTATCACTGTTGTCGCTTAAGTAAAGAGATAAGAGCAAGTCATAAAATTCAAATTATATATAGCTTAATGAATTCACCTGGCGCCTCCACTGCATTCTCTTTAATAAACTTTCCAATCACTTTGTCTCATTTATTGATAACTCAATGGGATCTTCCTCTCCACTTTGTCTCATTTTACAATCAATATTGCATGTTAAAGTGCACTCCACACATCAGTGAATATTTTCTCTGGAAAATCCCAGAGAGAAGCGGGTAGGAGGTGAAAAATCCCACAAATAAGCCGAGCTTATTCAATGATCGCTAGAGATCGTGACGCATGCAAAGCTCACTGGCAAAGAGCTTTGTCTCCCGCGGTGTAGTGGCATCAGCCGCTGCAGAGAATGTGAAAATTGACTGTGCAGGAAAACTTGGTGTGGGATTATGTGAGAGGAGAAAAAACTTACCGCCATACAGGGTGTACACGTGAAATTATAATAAGTGTGCATGTATCGTGTAGTTTCTCAACTTTCAAAACGTATTCAGAGGTGATTTAGAAGACTTACATGTGCGCCGGTGGGGCTGATGCAAAAATATGGTGTGAGGGGAACTTTTCACTTAATATCTCTTCACGTTTGAATTCCAATTAGAAACTTTTGCGGATAAAGCTTTTCATTTGCTTCATTTCATTTTATTACATTCTGCATTGTACAATTTGCCTTTGATCCCTACATATTCGAGCTCTTTTCCGCCAGCTGCTCATGTGAATTCCCCATCCAGCAAAGTTTGAGGCAGTTGTACATTTTCCCGACTGCGGGAAAGGTGGCTGAAAGTGTATATAATTCTTATTGTAGAAAAAGCCCTATGATCTCAAATAAACATTTACTCTTTTCCTCTTCTATTGATTTCTCTCTTTGCCACATACATTTTTCACCCTTGCAAAGAAAATAATATGGAAAGTGTTTGGGATTCACCCCTTTTTCCCCTCACTCGCCTCACCCATTGCTCTGAAGAGAATATTGCTGCATGGGATTTACATGGGTAAATTATGTTACATCCCCTTGGGAGGGTGATTAACACATGATGGTGGAGAAAAATATTTGTCTTTCATTGAGTTGAAACTCTGAGTATATTTCATCATATGATGGAAAATTATCTCCCTGCGAAAACTTTTACATCGGGCGACTTTCGATCATTGGACACGTGGAAAACGGTTTATAAGTCTATGAAAATCTTCATTACACGATATGCAAATTTAACCCAAAAACAGCCGGTTGTGGATTGTATTTTAATGACACACCAGTCAAATTATAGATCACCAAAGCTCCAATCTGGTTCCCAATTTCTGGAGAAAGAAACCTCTGGTATCAATTCTTTTTTTTCCGTGCCAACCAAAGAGCATGGGAAAAATGTGTTGAGAAAAGTGATTGAGGAAAAACCTCAAGAGAAATGTGTCTTTTGAAATGCATGAAAACCACAGAGTCAGAGAAAGCAGGGATAAAGAAAAGAGGAGTTTCACAATAAACATACAAACATGCTAATTTGGATGAAAATTCCTCTTGAACTGGTGATATTTTTTCTTTGTTCCTCAATTCTCATTTCACTGGGTGGAGGGCTGAGGGAGTTCATTTCAATCGTGGCGAGATATAAAATATAGCACGAGGCTCATTTACATTCCGCCAACACTCAATCTACGTGACTTCTCCGTGTTCTCCAGCGACACAAATAAAGTAGACAATCCTGAAAGATATCCATCCATGATTAAATTTTACATTGGACACAGACTCTGAGGTTCGGTGCAGCTAATAGCGCGCTCGGGATTAAGTTTTCTCGTGTCGCATTTTCCCGAAATTCCGGTCATCTGAACACAAGTCTGAACATTGTGATGAGTTGGGAAAAATCTCCTGCACTCCGAAAGATGAGGTGAGATGCGTGCTCACTTCCAATTAATCCCCAATCCAGACGTATTCATTACAAACCACTTTATTTCCATTTCACGTATAATTATCACGGCTTAGCATTTTGCACAGCACAGCCAATCTTTTCCAATCTCATGCTCCTCTGTAACGAGAGAAATGCACATTTTCCCAGCCCATCGTATATTTCACCCCAAAACACCACCCCGGAAAATCCATTGCGTACCAATAATGCGGGGCGCAGTGGAGCTTTCACATCGTACACAATTGCCTCACGGATCAGCACAAAAACTCCACCGTATGCCTTTCGCTGGAATTAGAGGACTTTCACTCTGAAAACTTCTCAACTATCCGCTTTTCACCGCCCCTTTCAGACGCAAAAGCTCACGAGCTAACAATACTACGGGGGTGGATTGTATGCAAAACAGCGACCTAAATGGATCACAAGGCTCATTCATCATTAGTTAGCGAAAGAAAAAAGGTCGGCTCAGAGCTTTTTTTCTACCTCTCTCGGAAACATCAAATAGAAAATGGTTAACAATAGGAGCTTTCGGGAAGTGTTCAATCGATTTCGGGTATAGATATGGAATGCTTGTTAATTCAGATACCGTCGAGTTTTCAGGATTTCTCCCTAGATAAAGAGACTTCTTGAATTTAAAAATATCCGAAATTTCATGCGATACACCCAGAGATGGTTAAATTAAATGGGAAATGTGCCCCAAATCATCCATAAAAACTTTCTACTAAGAGCTCTTTGGATGGTATAAAGAGTGAAGATGGGGTTAAACATCTCAGTAAATCGACCACACTTTTCACGGATGCTTAATCGTGAAGTGGCTTGTGAAAAGTTGCCTGAGTTAAAATAATATTATGGAAAGTTTGTTGTTTTAATTCACTTTTAATTAGCACTCCTCATTCATTCTATCCACTCGTCGTCTATATGAGAAGTATCCAGAAACTTTGGCTCTCGAGGCTTTATCAAAAAGCTCACTGGCACGTGATTGCAAATGAAATTGCGGAAAAGCCTGTAAATCTCATGGAAAATCATTATGGGGTACCGAAAAATTAGTTCTCTCTGTGTGCATGATTTTGTAACGCACGATAATAACAGGTCAAATAGGTATGAGAATTAAGCTCTGCATAATTCATAAAAGCTCTGTCAGATTTTAAAACTGCATCCACTTAATAACGTGAAAATTAATCATTCAATGCAGCTGTGTTGGTACCGTTTGTGATGCTGGCAAAATAATCCACTTGAATAATTATTCTCATATTAAACTTGACATTTTAATTAATAATCAAAAATGCAACAGGGTGTATTTTTGCATTTACATTTTAGCCGGGGACAATAAATATTTCACCCTCACCCTTTTTCACCAAGTGTGTCGCATAAAGAGATATTTAACTGCATATCATGTCCACTCGTATCTGTATCATTCGTAATACGTATTATTTCGCCCAGAGTGAACCACCAGCTTATTGCCATACAAAATGCAAATAATCGGCATAAATTTAGTTTTGTACACTATATATGAGTTATACTATGAATTTAAATTTTTTCACAGAACGATATACAAAATAATATCCAGCGAGTGAATTTGTATTTCAACTCTTCTCTAACACTGAGAAAATTTTTATTTTCCCTCCTCCGCGCCCCAAAATATGATTTATCGGCAACACACACAGCAATTCATCTCATGATTATTTACATTGACGGCACGAGGAAGGAGTCACGTGCAAGAAGTGGCTGGAAAAATCTGCCGAGAGTTTCTCAGCCATCTAGCAAAAAAGGCGAAGCAAAAGCTCCAAAGTGATCAATTGAATTGTTTATTGGCGGTCTGGGGCAAACCACAGCAAAGATTCCCCCCCCCCCATTTGAAGAAAATTGCTGTTGTGTGTTGTTCATGTTGGAAAACTTCTCGCAATTCCAATAAACACACTCCACGCCATGGTTCATCCCCGAGATTCCGCAAGATTCTCGCCACCCCCACGCCACGGTAGACAAAACACGGTATCATAAAGTGAGGGAGCAGCTTCAAATAATGGCCAATAAACACATTCTTCATTTTGCAATCCACCAACACCGACCATCGCCATCGAGAGAAAAAGTAACTCGACGATTTTGTGGTCTCTCCAACACAATTTTCACTGAAAATCCCCAGAATATGCAACAAAGATGCTAGATAAGATAAGAATTTCTCATAGTTTATGAGTAGTTTGGGAATTTTTAATCCAATTCGAGAATAATTAAACTTCTTCTCGAGGTTTTATTGCAACCAATTACAACTGCGGTTTAGATTAAATTTGCTGATGTTACAAAGTTTATAAATTGTAAAGTCTTTAAAGAGGTCAAATGACTTGTATTCAGATAAGAAGATTACTTTTCGTGAATATCAGCTCGCAGTTTGAATATAAAATATTTTAAACTTGAGTAAAGAAAACTCATGATTAAATTTAACATAATCTAAGGAATTCTCTTGGATTTCTCCAGAGTAAATAAAATAAAAGTTAAAAAAATAAAAGTTTGAAAGAAAACAAAAATAAACTTCATATTATGTATAACCGTTAAAGGCTTTAATTTATAAAGAAACTTTTAATGAATATAATTTTTAAAATCTCGGTAAATTCTGAATTTCACCTGTTACTCTACATAGTTTTTTAAAACTTGAACTTTTTTCAAAAACAATAAAATTGACTGGAAAATCTCAAAAAAATGACCTAAAATTGTGAAGGTTTTTAGAGCTGGTTTAAAAGCACATTATCTATTCAACTTTTGTTGAAGCTCTATAAAAAGCTCCCCACAAAGCTCTTGATCTAAGATGCTTTAAAAACGCTTAAGTTATATTTTAGCACTTTCACTTTACTTTCAAATACACTCACTCACTTCCATTCAAGATTTATACCACCCCTGATCATAAAATCTCCTTCTTGTTGAGATCTGATTAGCCCCAATTTTCCTTATTCCTTTTGTACATAGAAAGACAATACACATTATTAAGCATGAAATACACTGAAATAACTAAAGCTTCAGTTAATTGGAAGGGCCAATTATGAAGTATTTTAATTAATTCTGCCGCAATTATTAAAATTTCAAACCACATCATGTCAAAAGTATGCTCGTTGTAAAAATTCTTTCAATGAAAATTTAATTTCATTTTGCATTATACCTATGTAATTTGAGATAGCTATTTTGAGCGGATTTAGAGAGAATTCCTGTACCCACTGACAGCACTAAATCCTTCGAACATCATTTTATTGGGTAAAGCTAAATTTCATCATAATTTTCCCCGTGGATAACCGGTAAAAAACTCTACGTATAACTCATTTTAATTAGTACATTCCGCAATTAACAGTTTATATAGAAATAATATGGTTTAATTTTACTCTGGCGTTATTAAAATGTTGAGCCTGG